>JAHHFK020005773.1:0-88854 GCA_024533555.2 Aedes koreicus | reverse complement strand
AAAAATGTTGCACACCCCTCATTTTGAAGATTTTGCGTGTAGCATCATGCCTCTATTTTGATTTTGAGATTAGCACTTCAGTTATCAAAATGTCGTCGAAGGAAGATCAGCAACGCATCAAAATTTTGCACGTGCATGGCGAAAATCCAAACTAATTGAAATTGTTGAATGTGGCTAAATCAACTGTTACCAACGTATTAAATGTGTTCGGTGAACGTTTGGCGACAGCCAGGAAAGCTGGATCGGGGGGGAGATCGAAAGCCGGAGGCCACCGCGACGACAAAAAGAGTTCCCCGCTGTTTCGAGCGGAACCCCAACCTCTCCGTCCGAGATGTCGCAAGGAAGCTGGGAGTGGCGCCTTCAAGCGTGGATAGAGCTAAAAAACGAGCTGGACTGTCGACTTACATGAAAGTGGTGACTCCAAATCGCGACGATAAACAAAACACGTCGGCCAAAGCACGGTCGCGAAAGTTGTACACGACGATGCTGGCGAAGTTTGATTGCGTGGTACAGGAGGATGAAACTTACGTCAAGGCAGACTTTTAACAGCTTCCTGGACAGGAATTGTATACGGCAACTGGACGGGGAAAGGTGGCAGATATTTTCAAGCACATTGAACTGTCAAAGTTCGCGAAGAAATATCTGTTGTTGCAGGCCATCTGTACCTGTGACTTGAAGAGCAACGTTTACATTGCGATCGAAACCGTTAACCAGGAAATTTATCTGAGCGCATGCCTACAAAAACGTCTACTGCCTTTCCTGAAGCGACACAATTGTTCCGTTCTATTTTGGCCGGACTTGGCATCTTGCCATTACGGAAAAAAGGCCATGGAGTGGTATGCTGGCAACAACGTTCAAGTGGTGCCCAAGGACAAGTACCCTCCCAACACGCCAGAACTCCGCCCAATAGAACAATATTGGGCCATCGTCAAGTGGAACCTTAAGAAGACTAAAAAAGCTGTTGTGAGCGAGAAACAGTTCAAGGCAAACTGGCGTTCTGCGGCGAATAAAGTGGACAAGGAGACTGTACAAAATCTTTTGTCAGGTGTTAAACGAAAGACCCGGCAATTCGCATTCGGTAAAAAGGAAGCTTAGCTGAATATTTCTCCTTTATTCTGTATTAACTGAACTTATTAATAAAAACTTTGATCGACTCACACACAGTACTGTTTGACCAAATGTTGATCAGAACACCCTTCCACCCACAAATAAATATAATTTATTCCCCCCCCCATACTTTTTGAAAAAAAACTAAATACAAAATATTTTTTCTACCCCCACCCCCCCTCTCCTTCTCTAACAAAAATAATTTTAAAAGTAACCCACTCTATAGACGGTTGTGAAAACATGTTAATGAAACCTTTATAAGACCATACAGGTTTTGAAAATGTTTTAGTGAAAGATGTTATGACCCCTTGAAAACCATCATAAAACCCATTGGTTGCCATGAAAGCCAGCTTACGACCTAATGGCCACAGCTGTCAAACTTCACTGTAATATCGTGGTTGGTTTGTTCTGTTTTGTTCGATTTTCTGCTCTTCTGATTAATTTAGCAGTAAATAATATCAGAGGAAAAAGTTCTAGTGTTGCGAGAAATTTCGTTTGATAGCAAAATATCCACAACAAGAGATTTTTACAGCATATCATGCTCTAAATCATATGCGCAGTTAATTTGATGGTGAATATTGGCACGATAAGAGCCGAAAATTAATGCGCCTCGGGTATTATGCGAGTTTACAACAACAAACACAAAATTAAAACAAATATATTCGATAAATTAATCATGAATTTTCTTCTAGAATTCTATAAGGTTATCGAAAAGAATGCCAAAATTGATCTCCGATCTCCAGTTCATTTGCATTACATTTAAAATTTGATGCATTTATTGTTCCACATTTCAATTATTTCTTATATTTCAATATGGCGATTGGAAAAAATCACAGTTTGGCCTAAAGCCCATTTATCTTCGCAATGACTACCATAAAACCAATTTGCCGTTTAATGCATTGACTGGAGGCAAAATGGTTTTAAAGTGCTTTTTCAACTGACCATAATAAGATAATATGAATGAGTCCTAAAACAGCATTTCAAAACAGCATTTTACGAGTACAAAAAGTGGAAATAAAGGGTGATATGGTCAAAATTTGATAGGAGTAAAAGGAATTTGAGAAAATGAGGTTTTAAGATCGTTGTAAACAAGCTGTTTAGGTTCTCATAAACCTGACAAAAATATGAAACCAATTGGCACCTTTTGGTGCCATAATACAACCAAATTGATTTCTAGCGGCTTTCATAAAACATCAGTAAAGCTGGATGGTTTTGGCAATATTGCCTGGGATGTGTGGTTGCTTCCTGCGTGGTTTTCACATGCCATCATAAATTTTTAGGTCAATTTTTCGCCTTAGGATTGCATCTGGATCTCTTGCTACCTAAAATCTATAGCTTCTCTGACCGGCACCGACACGAAACTTACGAGAATTTGTAATTGCGTAGTTGACATTTATTATCAAAACAATTAACCTACTCGCTTGACTCAATATTTTCCAGACAATCATTATTATACCACGGCATTCTTCAAGGTATGAGTTCCAACTCGATGATATTATTCGACGATTACTGTTCCAACAATAAATCCGCAACATAAATCCGTCCCCCTCAGACCCACGAACCGCAAGTAAAACTGCTTCTGAAAAGGATATTTTTCCGGGCACAATCCTGTGCACACGTTCATTGGTTTACATGTCATTTTCACAGAGCGTCATCGGTCGTGACACGCATCGACACACGCTACTTACCCGAGCATGAGAGTCGACTTATGTTCACGGAGGGCAAACACGTCCGACTTGAGGGTCCCCACATATATGCTATAGCTAGCTACCCACATGTAGTTCGTGATGGAAAGCCGTAACGACTCGCCCTGAGCAAAACAAACAACAGTAGCAGTTATGAAGGATGGAAGGAAAAATCAATGGCATGCTCGGGGGGGTATTCATGCAAGTCTCTACCCAGTCAAGCAGCAGGAATCGGCAACAAGCTACGTGTGAACCCATTCTGGACACTAATGGCAACCGAAGAGCATGCCCGTCACGCACTTGCTGGCCATTGGCACATTAGCAGAATTAGCAATTCCTGAACCGTCAAGTTATATATGACGTTTAAAAATTCCCTGCTGTAAATGGTGTTTAAGGCAAATTTCTCCCCGTAGTGATTTCATAGCATGGTTGTCGTTTGCTGCCGCCGGAATAATTGCCCTTAGGCGCCATCAAAGGATCCAAACGAGACGTATACTGCTATCCTTCTGGCGTCCGTCTTGAATTTGTTACACACACAGGAGAGAGAGAGATAGGCCACGCAAAAGTCACCCGAAATTGTGTTCGTCTGCTACTGCTGTTTCTATTCCAGATGACTTCACCATTTAGCGTCTCCCTAGCCTATTTTTGCACGACCAAAAGGCGAAAATATTGATCTGCCTCTGTTGTTACTTTTCACTTGTCGTGTACATGTAGACACTGCTGGTCGCGAGCGTCAAATTTGACCTCTTTCGCGAAGATTATTGCCTTTCTTCTCTCGCTTGCTTGCTGCTCGTATTGATTAAGCAATTGTTATCACTTCAAGCCTGCAACGTATTCAAACACGTCCCCCCAAGCAATCGAGTCAACCGAGCGAAGGGTAAATTGTGACATTTTCATCTGCCACCGCCTACTGTTCAGCACCACCACCCACGGCCATCAAAGAAGCCCACCCACTGACACCGATTGAACTTGTGACTTGAACTTTCCATTCATACCTTCTTTTCCAATCACTGAACGTAGTTTTTCACTCGTTTCCTTGCAAAAGACTGCCACTCTCATTTAGTTGAACTTTAATTCACCGACACACAAAGCAGGCACCAAAATACCAAACATGGAGCCTCCGAATGACATGTATAGAGCAATTCTTTTTTTTTTTCTTGCACTGAGAATTTTCACCAATTTCCCTCTTTCTTCAAGCGACCACTGGTAGACATTCGTGAGGGAAAAAAAATCCTTCTCAAGCGTTGAAATCACTAACCGTACAAATCCAACTAATTGCACTCAGACGTCGAGGTTCACTCCACAAATTTTCCCGAAAAGCGAGCTTTTATTTGGATGCATCAAACCACGCACTCCGTCAAACGCACAGACACTCGCTGATGGGAGGAGGTGGACACGCGACATCGACGATGACTACGGAAAAAAAAGCCTCCCTCTATTCTACTGATTCTTCTACCTAGATAGGGATAATATAGGTCTGTGGGCCTGCTGACTGACACCGTGAGCTATCGAAGCTATCGAGTAAATCGGGAAACCGACGTATCTCTCCGGGACGCTCGCGATCCTAACTGAAAACACTTTTTCGAACAGCACTTTGGGAGGACGGCAACAACCCATTGGGCTCTGCTCCGCAACGACGAATAAGCTCTCTGGGCCCTCTCTGATGATGATTACGGCTGAGCTGGTGTTGGTAAGTTGTTGTTTGAAGTTTTGAGCTTGGGGCAGCAGCAGCAGCAGCAACGGGAGGCTTTTTGCCAATGTATTGCTGATGCCGCTTTCCACCAACACATCGACGGCGATGCGTTGCAGGTTTGCAATGTTTTGTTTCATGACCATGTAGTGTAGCATGGTGTGGTCACTTGAAGGGGTATGACATACGTGGGGTTTCGATGAGTACGATGAAAGCGTTACGAGACGGAGTTCATAACTGGGGCATTCCTCGTAAGATTTTTGTTAATGATAGATAGAATATTCAGGAAGTCTTCTGTGTAAGTAAATCTATTTTTCCATTATGGAAAAATGAAGCTTTTCACACAGCAATTGAGTTTTCCTTATTTGTTCATGAATACGAAAAACACAACGACTATGAATATGAAAAGGTCTTTCAATATCACTTAGCAAATTATGATATCATACACACTACCAAAATGTCATGTAAATGTCTGTCCTCTGAGACCGACAAATGCAAGCGTCTTTTAACACATAAGAATGAGTTGAAAAAGAGAAGAAAATAAATTCAATCAAACACATCTTTCGTCGAATTGCGTATGTGTCAGTTCCAGGAGACATAATTTTACACGAAATCTTCCTTTACGTTCCCCGAATTTTTACAAACATGAATTACGTCTCGTTTAAAATTCATATTTCTAAGTGTGTAAGACACAAACTTAACGGAATTGATTGGCAAACGATTTTTAAGAATGAAGCAAATGTTGAAACTTCTGTTGAGGTTTTCTAAAAATTATTGTTTGAAATAGTAGTTGAACAAGTACCACTCAAAAAAATTAGGCGACAAGGTAATTCGAACCACCCGGTTTGGTATAATAAAGAGATAAAAAATTTAAACAATCGGAAGCAAAAGGCCCACAAAATGTATAAAAGAGATGGTACACTGATAGGCAAAATAAAGTGCCCACCTCATCGTTTTTTTCAATTTCTCTCATTTACTTGGTTCAAATTAAAGTAAACACACTGTATTTTTTTTATTATCTTGTTTTTTATATTCTTTTTAAGTTTCTTTTATGGAATACTGAAAAAAAGGAGTTTTACTTAAAGAAAAAAAAAATCAATTTGTGTTGAAAAAAAAACAGTGACAAAATAAAGTGCCCACTTCATTTAGGCTACAGAAAACATAAATTAAAGTAAAATAAAAGCATTTCAATAATTGATGTGTCCTCCTTTGGCTTTCAGGACCTCCTGCAGGCGCTTCGACATGCTCTCGACCAGGTTCTTTAGGTGCTGTGGATCTAGCTCTTCCCAGGCGCGCTCCAGGGCTTCAAAATAGTTATTTTTATTGGTAACACCAGTTTTGTCAACCCTGGCATCGAGAATCGCCCACAAATTCTCGATGGGATTGAGGTCCGGGCTTTGTGGAGGCCATTCCAGCGGTTTGATCCGACAAGACCGGAAGAAAGACTTGGTCTTCTTGGCAGTATGCTTCGGGTCGTTGTCCTGCTGGAATACGAACTTCTCTTCAAGGCCCGTCTGGATCAGCGAAACCTCCAGATTTTCTCGCAGGATGTTGATGTAAGAATCTGCCGTCATTATCCCGTCGATTTTCACAATGCTTCCCACTCCACCCCACGAAAAACACCCCCAGACCATCACATTTCCTCCTCCATGCTTCATCGTGCCTTGAATGTGGCGCTCCTGAAGCTCCTCTCCCGATCTGCACCAAACACGAACCCGCCGCTTTCGGTTAAACAGCTCGAATTTTGATTCGTCCGTCAAGAGAACCGTTTTCCAGAACTCTAGGGGCTTATCAGCATGCTCCTTAGCAAACTTAAGCCGTTTGGCTTTGTTTGCCTTGCTGATAAATGGGCGCTTCCGGGCAAGTTTGCTATTTAACCCCTGTGCTACGAGACGGCGACGAACAGTTCGACCGGAAACTGATAACTGAAGGGTTTCCTGGATCTCGCGGACAGTTACCTTCGGGTTCTTCTTGACTTCGCGCATGATCTTGGTGTCCATTCTCGCATTCGTTTTCCGCTTCCTGCCTCTGCCAGGGCGATCCACCACTGATCCAAACGTTTTAAGCTTCAGAAGAATTTTGCCAACCGCTGCCTTACTGATACTGTACTTCTTAGCGACAGCCCGGTGCGATTCACCGTTTTGCACATCACGAACAACCAATTTTCGGATACACAAGGGAATTGCTTTCGAAAGCACTGCGTTCTCCATTTTTTTCAATTGAATCAAATGCGATCACGTAAACAAATGCACCAGGTTGAGCCGTTTGCTTCAAAACATGTCAAAATATCAAAACATAAACAATCGAGGGGTCTTCCAATGGAAACTTATTGAAAACATATCGATTTTTGAAGTGGGCACTTTATTTTGTCACTGTTTTTTTTTTTCAACACAAATTGATTTTTTTTTCTTCAAGTAAAACTCCTTTTTTTCTCAGTGTTCCATAAGTGGAACTTAAAAAGAATATAAAAAATAAGATACTAAAAAAAAATACAGTGTGTTTACTTTAATTTGAACCAAGTAAATGAGAGAAATTGAAAAAAGAGAGGTGGGCACTTTATTTTGCCTATCAGTGTAACAGTAATAATCGGACATACTATTTGAAGGTTTGCGATGAACTGAATCTTGCTATTAGTAATGCATATGATGAGCACAATTCAAAAACCGAACTTGAAATTAAGTCTTGTCCAAAAAAATTCTTCAATTATGTTATAACTAAGCTGAAATCTGACAATTTCCCATCTAGAATGCATCTTAACTCAAATGTTGGTGATAACGCGGAAGAAATTTGCAATCTATTTGCAACATTCTTCCAAGAAATCTATACCACGTTTGATGAAGAAGATCGCGATTATGAATATTTCAATTTCTTCCCAGAATTTTCAAGGGACATTGGAGTTAGTCAAGTCAAATTTCAAGACATCTTGGAAGGTTTGAATATATTAGACGTTTCCAAAGGTTCTGGCCCTGATTGAATACTACCCGCATTTATGAAAAACTTAGCATTAGAGCTTACAGTACCTTTATTTTGGGTTTTTAATATGTCACTGGAGTCTGGGATCTTCCCCAAACTTTGGAAAAGTTCCTATCTAGTACCTTTTTTTAAAAGTGGAAAAAATCGAACATTTGTAACTATCGTGGAATTGCCATTATTTCCTGCATTCCTAAACTTTTTGAAGCAATTATCAATGAAAAATTGTTTTCTCAAATCAAAAACAGACTGACTAACAAGCAACATGGATTCTTCAAAGGACGATCAACTAGCACAAATTTATTGGAATTCGTCAACTACTCACTGATAGCAATGGACAATGGCAACCATGTAGAAGCTCTTTATACAGACTTCAGCAAGGCTTTTTATCGCATTGACATACCCATGCTTCTATTCAAATTGCGAAAAATGGGAATTGAGGAAGGAATCCTCAGATGGCTCGAATCCTATCTCGCTAACCGTCAACAAATAGTTAGATTCAAAGGGAAGAAATCAAATCCTATTAAGGTCACTTCTGGAGTCCCCCAAGGCTCTCACTTAGGTCCTCTTTTATTCATTTTGTTTGTAAATGACATTTCCTTTATTCTCAAAAACATTAAATTTCTTATTTACGCTGATGACATGAAACTATTTTAAGAAATAAGAAACAAAGAAGATATCATGACATTCCAGAAAGAAATAAATGATTTCTATATTTGGTGCAACAAAAGTCTTTTACAGCTGAACGTAAAGAAATGTAATTCGATAGCTTTTAGTAGGAAACGAAACACCCCAGACATAACTATCAATCTAGGGAATCAGCCAGTTGAGAAATGTAAAAGAACAAGGGATTTAGGAGTTATCTTGGACTCGAAACTAACTTTCATTGAGCATTACAATACTATCATCAACAGAGCAAATAATATGCTTTTTGAAAATAAAACGTTTTTGTTACAATTTTCATGATCCGTACACAATAAAAACATTGTACATTGCATATGTGAGGTCAATACTGGAATATTGTAGCGTAGTTTGGTCACCATTTTCAGTCACCCACGAAGAACGACTAGAATCGGTACAGAAGCAATTTTTACTGTATGCACTTCGTAAATTAGGTTGGAAAAGGTTTCCGCTTCCATCTTATGAAGCCCGCTGCATGCTCATCAGCATCCAATCATTAAAAGAGCGCCGTGAATTTGCATTAGTATCATTCGTAAATGACATTGTTTCGCAACGCATTGATTCAGCAAAACTTTTGTCAAAACTTAATTTTTACATACCGTCGCGGCAACTACGAAATAGAAATATATTTATTACAAGCCATCATCGTACAAATTACGCCAAATTTGTACCTCTGAATCCGATGATGACGACTTACAATAAGCATGGAGAAAATGTAGACTTTACTATGACCAAAACAAAACTAAAACAATACTTCAATTCAATTAGATAATGACGAACGATTCAAAACATTAAAAATGTAAATCTGATGTGTAAGTTTTCTAAGGCGTACTGTATATATAAGTGAAACATAAAATGTAAGCACTATTGTAACAAAACGGTCTACTATTGATTGACGACAAATAAATAAATAGATCATCTAGCTAAGAAAAATTTCAATAATCATAGCGAATTTATTGGTCCGTTTTTGTAGGACAAACTTCGAAACTTTTTGACATTGACTACGTCTTACGGGAAGAGTAGGGTGTCAATTGAAAATCTAAAAATAAGCGACCGGCACGAAATATCGTTACAAATTAAACGCTAATATCTTAATAAATGCTTGCTAGATTTTCAAGATGTTTACACCAATCGGTTGGAAATTTTCCCGCGCATCAATTCAATTATCAAACAAAATCCGTTAACAATTTCAAACTATTGAAAATAACGAAAATAAAAGGTGATGTCTTATTATTTTGTTTCGCAGGCTAAATTTACTAAATAAACAGTAGTTTCCTATCGCAGATTTCAAATGTGAGCAAGGGAGGTCTCATATGCAACAGTGAACGATAAAAAAACGGGTACACCTTCGCAAATCTTCTCATTCGTGTTGCAGTGCAGGAGCTGTGCGGAGCAACGAGCCATTATGGATTGGCAGCTGGCGATGGCATGTACCCTGGAGGGTGCATTCGGCAGTACTGAGCGGCAAGGCGCCGATGTGGATTTGGCAGCTGACGGTGGCAAGTACCACATAAGGTGCCATGGAGACCAACCATTCAGGGTGGCCACAGACTCAGGAAATGCGGGAAAAATGCGGGAATCCACAATCACCGGAAAATATGCGGGAAAAAGTCGGAAATTTAAAAATCCATCGGGAATTTTTGTCTTATGGCAGGAACTATGCTCACACCTTTTTCAAATTGATGATTTGGACATGGATTTGGTCACCATCCATTAACTTTTGGTAACGACAAGTACGCGATCGCTAACTTATTCGACAAGATACGAAGAGCGGTATCCATGGTCTTGCGCAGATCCAAAGGCTTCCGGTTTAGCACATTGCAAGTGGTGCAAACGTAGTTTCAAAATTAATTCTATGGGCCGAGTTGCCTTCGCCAGCTCCAAATCAGTATGTTTTCAACCTCGAAGACACCAACCAACGATGGTAATTTTAGCCATAAAATCTGGTGTGATTCAACAAGTGTACCTGCAACGCTCAATTGCGGTAAATATTTCTTCCTCGTTAATAAACAGATCAATTTAAGTAAGTATTTCCGCTGCATTAACCCATTCTTACCCATTTCCAACATTTTTTTTTTTTTTTAAATTCAAGCACAAAACAATTTGGATAATATTGTAATGCAATTTTTGGAAATTGTTTGTGAGCTTATAATATTACTAGTATAGTAATGTGGAATGTGGACTTGGAAATCGGATTTGCCTCTTAATAGGCAAGCAAGAGAATTCGCACAAAATTCGGACTAAGACGTATTGGCATTTCGCAACGACTGTCGGTCTTTTTACTGTGGTTTTTTTAGGAACACAAAAAAAATCACCATTATCATACCCTACACAAAAAAAATCACCATTATCATACCCTTTAACCGTTACATCACCTGCATTAACCCTGCTGTTATTACTCTCTTCACGGACATAGCTAAAAAGCGTCTGGAGCTGTGTCTCGAAACGATAGTAGATAAAGACCATCTGAGCGCTGCAGTTGCTGACAAAGTGGAAGAAGAATTTGGGCAGCTGAGCTCGATGCCATCTTCAAAGACATTGCAGGCCGGATTCCAGAGAAAGGAACAGTATTTGGACTTTGCCGGCTAGAACTGATTGGTCATTCCAAGAAGGAGTTGCCAAATTTGAAAAAAATTATTAAAAAGGTGCTCGTCCTGTCGCACGAAAATGCGACGATGGAGCGAGGATCAATAAATGAAAAGTTTCTGGTGGTGGACTAAACTGAAATGGGTTTGGTTGCTCAGAGAAATGTCTACGAAGCCATAAGGCTGGAACTGTCAACGACGTTGAAATCACGAAGTGCCAAATACGGCGAGTCGCTGACAGTACAAAAAAGTGAAGGAGAATTTCAAAAAAATGTAGAGAGAAGCAGAAAGAACAGCAAAGCAGCTTGAAGCAAAGAAAATAAGGCTTTTGGCCAATGCCCAAAGGGATGCAGCATGCATTGACGAGTAAATGAAATGCTTCAAAATAGAGAAAAGATACCAACGGCTTTTGAAGTATAAGTATTTGTGATTGAACTTGACATAGTTAAGATTTTGTTAAAAATTGATCAAGAATAAAAATCTACATAGGTGGCAGACGGCGTCAACCTCTATTTATCCTGCCTGTTGAGAAATGTTCGTGCGCTTCCACAACGAACAGTCAATGAATACACCAAACTAGCCGCCGTCCTATGAATATGATTGTTTCAGTTTTTCTTGTTCCATTTGCACTAAATAACCTGCCCATATAGGGTGTCCTAGAAAGTCTAAGCACGATTTTGATGCGCCACTGTTGCTTCCACAAGACGTTTGAATAGCTGATCATTATTGTGTATCACTGTTTACATTTCAATATATAACTCTGTGAGTCTCAAGTGCCAGTGCATTTACTTTTCATGAAAATGCGAAGCATTTCCCCGGCAAAGCGCAAACAGATCGTGCACAAATGGAGCACTTTTCTCAATGTTTCGTTGAGTCAGTTGCGAAAATGGAAGGTGTGAGCATCGGAGCAGTTCATAACGTGATTTGGAACTATGCTGAGGAGTCTTCCTTTCAGGACAATCTGGACGTAAACCGGGCCCTATGGACCAAAACCTGGGCCGAAAAATCACGCAAGCTTTCACAAAAAGGGAAAATCACGCAAGCTTTCGCAAAAGTGTACTTCCGTTTGATATGTGGCCAAAAATCTGGGAACTTCAGAGAGTACCGTCCACCGAACATAGCCACGAAATGGAATAAGGACTTTCAACAAGCAGAAGTAGCCAAAACGAAGTGAAATACAAGCAGCGTCTGTCAAACCAAGGGCCCGTAAATTATACGATGAAAAGCTGTGAAGAAAATCGGCATGATCATGGATGATGAATCCTACGTGAAATTTGATTATAAGACCAAGTGACCAGTTCTACACGGTTCGTGCTGGTTAAACTATTGACGATGTTGATATGTCAATTTTTAACGAAAAATTCGGTAAAAACAATGGTTTGGCAAGCAGTTTGGGGAAGTACGAGTGTGGAATGCATTTAAATCCATTTGTAACAACCGGTACGATGACTGCTGATGTTTACGTTTGGTAACGGAGTCAAATTCGTACCCAAGGAGATAAATCTTCCAAACTGTCCCCAGGCAAGACAATTGAAACTTTTTGGCTCTGGATTCCATCAAAACTTTTGAAAGAGACGAAAAAAAAGGATAAAAAATTATTGGCAAACAGTCTGTACAATGAGCAGTGTTATGTCACGTTAAAAAAAATATTGTATAGAACATGAATGTGCAATAAAAACTCAATTTACTTAAAACCCGAGCTCATGTTGTTGTTTACAAATCGTGCTTAGACTTACTGGAAAACCTGTAAAAGTCTGCCGTGTTTTAATTGCTTAACCATCAACTCGATTTTAAACTTGGTGGAGCTCATCATTGTAGATGCATGAACCGAAAGTTTTGCACCCTGTATCTGCGTCATGTTTAGAATTTCACACCGAGTATAGTCTGCATCATTGTGTACATGAAAAACGCAAATGACTAATACTTGTAGAGCGATTTTTGTTCTCGTTTGCAAAATGCGAGACAAGTTTTGCAATAGGTAAGAAGCCCGATTTGCAGCTGTTATCCGTCATTTTGCCTGATTGAAACAAGTCAGAAGCATTCCAAATTGAACAATTTCCTCTAAAACTGCAAAAATATCTAAAAATCCAACTTATATTCACTCATTTTCCCAGTCGGGACAATTAGGCAAAAATGCGGGAGAAATGCGGGAAAAATGCGGGAATTTTTAAATTAGGATTGTGTGGCCACCCTCCTCCCCCCCTCCTTGGTGTGTTTTTTTTGTCTCCGTGTGCCCCGTCTGTGTGTGTGTGTGTGTGTGTGTGTGTGTGTGTGTGTGTGTGTGTGTGTGTGTGTGTGTGTGTGTGTGTGTGTGTGTGGGCTTTCTGTTTGCCCCGTTTGTTGGGCGCGCCCCGCGCCCGGCGCGCCGTCTTACACTTTTTCTTTCTCAATTGAATCGCCGCGGGGCGCCGCAATGCAAACTCTTTTTTTTCCTTTCCCGTCTTTTTCTTAGCCCCCCCCCCAAAGAATCTCCAAACAAACATTCTCGACTAAGCTTTTCATTCATCGGTGTTTATTTTAGCCTTCGGTGTCAAACAAGTATGAAGCAGGACAATCGAAATTCATGCAATACGCGCATGAATTTCATTTCTGACGTATTTATTATTTTTAAGACTGGAATCAGTGCCATCAGATAAAATAATTGTAGCTCGAAAAGAGTGATTATCACCCATTTTATGAAATGATAAATGAAATTACTGATATTTATGTTGCGTTCATGCGATCCCTGTTGTGTTCAGCTCCAGCGCAAATGCAACAAATGTAATTTCAATATCAAACAGAAACGCGCTTGCCAGCTCGGGGAGCTTTTTATCGAGCAAAGTTACAGCAATGCGTGCATCGTCAAATGACAACACTTCTAGCAGCACTGGCACGCATGTTTTGTTCGCCACAGCTCGGGTGGAGGGATGAATTCAAATCAATTTCTACGAAATTGATTCATGGTCGTTCACTACGTCGTTTGAAGCAAGCTTGAATTTTAATTGAAACGCTTTTGACGGTGGCTAGATCGCAAATGAATTTAAGCTTACTCACGTTTGACAAGAAGTGAATTGGTAGTGAATCGGTGAAAGTAAGATTCATTCACTGCACGAAAGCGAATTGAAGTGGAGTGAAATGAATACAAAAGCGATTCATTTTCATTTTAATGCGTCGACGATGTAGGGCCCTGGCAACGAGTGAAATAACCTGATTCAGCAAAAGACCGAGAAGGTTTGAATTCAAATGCGGACCATTTCGAATCCGTCCTTTTCAGGACGACGAATTCAATTTCGAGAGAGTTTGTATGATTTGAATGTATCTAAAATTACTTTCCAAGTTCTAACAAGACAGCGGTGGCTGTAATAATTTTAGTTTTCTCTTCGTTGCATACCTTGAGAATTGTGTACAATTTATAAATGGCTGCCGTCACAAAAAATTGAAACACCGGACGCTAATAATTCGATCGTTTCTTGATTGATTTATTTTTGGAGATGTATGCACCAACCTAAAAGTTTAACGATTGCCATTTTATTTATACAAATATATATTTGTAATATATTTGTTGCATTCCTGTAAATATCGAGAAGTTTCTTATCACGGACAACGTTTTGATTCTTCACCGAATGCTTTCTAAAGAGTGTACAAAAGAATTTTCTAACATAATTACTATCTAATGCTGGTATAACGATCTATTTGGACCACACTCACACTTTTTGATCAGACTGCGCCTTACGGCAAGGGTAGAGGTGAAAATTTGAAAATAACTGAAACAGTTTGAACGCTTTATCATTTCTCGATAGATTTTCGAGATTTTTGTTTCAATCAGTTGGAGATTTTCGCGACTGTCAACTATCAAAAATATAATTAAGTGTTGACTTTGAATTCCCAAACAAACCCTGAACAATCTATAACATGATAAGGATAATGGTTTCCAGCTGGTCTATCATATCAACACAATCACTACAGCCAGCACCACCGTTGCCTTTCTTCATACCAACATTCAAATCAAACGTCCCTTTCCAGGGCCGCCAAATAATTACTAAGATGCGAATCAAGCGAATGTTTTTACATAATTTCTCACTTACTTATGCTAACCCTACGTCCCATTAGAACAGTACCTGAGTACTGATCAAACGGTTTAACGAAGTCTACGGCAACCGGTCGTGTGTTATACACAACCCCACTGATTTTTTGGTATTGAATTGTCGTTCAATTTTCAACAAACACAGTAATACAATTCATTGATATATTGAGATTTCTTCCGCTTTATTAACTTGATACAACCAAGGTCCTTAAAATACCGATCATTATAATTTTAGAAAGATTTCTACCGATGTTTTGACTACGGCAGCTCCACTATAGTAGAGTAATCAAATCTCCGTCCTGGTTCAAATTATGCATCAAAAGACATGATTGACGCTAGGAGGGGCCATGAAACAGTCAATTGCATAAGGGTACATCCATTAATTATGTCACGCAAAAAAGTGAATTTTTAGACTTACAAACTGACTCCTGAAACTGACACATACGCAATGCGACAATAGATGTGTTTGATTCAATTTATTTTCTCATCTCTTTCAACTCATTTTTATGTGCTAAATGACGCTTGCATGTGTCGGTCTCAGAAGTAATACTTTTATTTGACTCTTCAACTGCCAGTCATATAGTTCTCGAGGAGTTTTGATTGTGTTTCCATAATCTTGAGCAAGGCTTGCTCTCTTTGCCATTCGCTTGAGATTACCACCAATAGCATTACATGGACCTTTCCCATGAGACGTTCCAATCCATACATGGACTTAAAATTGCACACGCTGGCAAAGTTCTTCTTGTTTTTATAATGGGCCTTGCTCCATGTGACATGAAAATAATTTTTGAGCAATATATTGAATTTTGTTTAATGAAATCTAGCAATTTTGATATAAACAACTGAACTGCTTCTGAGTCATGGGTCAATACTTCAGATATTATGATAAAGATTTTGTTTTCCAATTTATTGTCTTTCTTGTAATATACCTGATTTAATTGTATTATCACTAAAATTTAAAATTATTAGTAAGTTAAAAATAAGCCCTTTTCAAAAAGTAGTCTTGATTTTTCAAACATTTAAAGACCCTTAAAAAATCCAAATTGTCATTAAATATTGTCATAAAATTTAATTGGCTTCAGGTTTGAGGACCAAATTATTAGACGCGTTGGCGTGATACACGGTAAAAATTGGACATGAAAAAATTGTTGTTAGAAAACATTTTTTTTCCTTAAATGTGCCCATCTCGCGACGCATGGCGAACTTTTAGACAATTATATCAACTATATTTAAACAAAATTTCTTTAAATTTTAAAACAATTCTTTTAGCGTGTAAGAATCGATTTTATAATTTTTACAATTTTTTTCATAAAAGCTAAGACAATTTTCTAAAAGTCACTTTTTTGTTAGTCTTTTGTTGACATGAAAAATTTGTTGTTCGAAAAACTTTTTTCCTTAAAAGTGCCCATCTTGCAATGTATAGCGAACTTTTAGAAAATTATATTGCCTTTTTTAAAAAAAAATTTCGTCCAATTCTAATACAGCAATTTGTTTTGCAAATCGACTCTAAATTTTAAAATTATTTTTTTAGCGTGCAAGAATCGATTTTACAATTTTTAAAAAAATTTTGATAAAAGTTAGGACGATTTTCTAAAAGTCACCCATACAATACTTTTTTGTAAGTCTTTTCCTTTTTGAGTTAAAAAGGAAAAAAAAAGTTAAAAAAAATCGATCCAAAAAATTAAGCCCTTAGATAAATTTTGAAAAAAACAAAGTATGCAAAGTTGCTTCAAAAGACAAAGTCTACCCACCCACAAAGTTTCATTGGATTTTGAGAGAGTGCTGCCAATCACGAAGACGAGTTGGCGTGAAATTCGTCATAAGCTAGAAATTTTCGTAATAAGTTTTTAGTGTAGTAGGTTCTTTAAATAAAGTGTTTGAATACATAAGTGCTTAATAAACTATGTTATGTTACCTGTGGAAACGTGTATGAAGCTACTCTTACTGGAAGAAACTTTGGCTCACGCTCATCCATCAAGACACCCACAGATGGAAGAACCAGTTTCGGGGCAGTACATTTTGGACCCAGAGCGGTTTGCTCTGCTCCTATTCAACCAAATCGATAGTCATGTCGGCTCTGACTCTGAAAAAGGATGCTTGAAAGCACAGCCACAATGGAAAAGAATGTTCTGTGTTAATTTTCTGAGATGTAGTAAATGTAAAGATTGTAATCAAAATGTTATACCACAATGGCAGTGCAAATTGATTACCTCCCAATTGCTGTTGGTTAGGGTCCGGTAACCCAACAGAGGTTCCCGGGAATTTTGAGAAAGATTGAAGATAAAGGACCGCTATCTGTCTTATTGTTTCACACCTCAAACGCACAATGTATGGACTTGTAAAAATGCAATAAAGAACTGAATTTCGCAAAAAAAAATTCTTACTAAACTTGTTTTCGTTTCGTCCCGAACGAAATACACCAACCTACACTCGCGATAGGACTAGAAACGATGTTTCTTTCTGGTCGGATAATCTGGCTCTTCCATTTGGACGAAGGTGGTTCGAAATTGTAGCCCTACTTCTGTAAGACACGTGAAATATTCTTCTGCTCTTCTGCTTGCACGCTCGAAATCAGCAGCAACTTGGTCCGCTGGTAGCGTTTACCGTTCCGTTCAACAATGAGAACCAGATAGTCTTCCAGGCAGCCGGTGACACACCCTCGCACATTTTCACTTCGAAACGGCGATCCTACGATTTTCACACTTCCATCCGGTAGAGTTTTATTCGCTCAATAACAACTGGAATTCCGCTGCACAACTTCACTCACTACCGAAACTCTGATCAGAAAATAGTCGAATTAACTTCACAAATCACGTTAACAACAAATTTTTACCTGCTGAAAATCAATATAAAACTATTTTCAATTCGAGGAAAAAACGCAGCTGAAAAATAAACACGTCAGATTTCTAGCGCGGTTTACTTCGATCAGTAATACAAACCGAAATTCTATGAAGAAAAATCAACCATTGTACACACCACCGTTTTTGAACGTAATACAAATAACATAATATTGTCCCGTACTGTACGGTTTAGCTGTTGCGCTACATCATTCCTTGTTGCTGATACAAGCTGTGTGAATAGTCTCTATTTTGCTGTTTACAATTTATGTTGCATGTTCAAAAACTACATTTGAAAAAGTGAACTGAAAATGTAATGGATCGCTAAATAATTAACTACATCATCATTGAAAAGGCATTCCATAGACCAATTAAAATAAATAATAACACCTACTGTAATCACTGCTACACGACAACCCTGTTCGTTTCCGCTGTTTCACCTCGTAGCTTGAAAGTACACTATTCTGTATTTACTCCATGTGCAAATTGTGCAACTATTATCACTTCCCGCAAGCTTGATATAGTTCTATAATTCACGACGGCGTGATCAAATGAAATGAAAAACTCGCGTCGAAATCCCGCTGAAAAAAATACCTCGTACAAAAGGTATAGTTTACGTATTAAGCTTCCAGTCACACTGCCCCCTGTGCGGTTTTTACGTTGCAATATTATTGTGAACTGGCCAATCACCCGGTTGGGAGTTCACTTTGCCAGTAAGTCAGTTATAGACATCCCAGAACACAAATACATGTAGTTGGTAGCATAGTTTTTATCTTCTACGATCGTGTGCAAGGCAGGTGAGAGCAGTGAGCAATGCGTGCGCCGTTTTTCTCCCGCTCGCAGTAGTTTTCCACGCGACAAATTGACCCGGTCCCGCCGATGCGATGCCGGAGTGGAAAATTCTTTGTTTGAGAAGCACGTTTGTTGATAACCAATACTGATGGAAGTGTGAGATGCGATATGCTTTGGATGTCATATTGAGAGAGATGACAACAGAGATTCGACGAAAAGTTTCATGCACCCAAAGAGGAAGTGGTTTGATGTTTGAGCATGTTTGGCACGCATTCGGTTCTGATGACTTTTCGGGTGCACTGCTAAAGCTCGATTCACTTTAAATCGAAACGTACTGCTCTTTTTTTCGTTCTTATCGTGCTAGCAATGAAGCAAAACCGGACACTGAAACAGTACACGCAAAAAAAAACGCAGTAGAAACTACCATGTCGAGAGTTAAATTAAGCGCAAAAACCAACAATTTTCACCTGACTATAAATGCGTTTGATTTTACCATGCCTGCGTTTAAATCAACCATGGTGGGGTTGATATCAACATCTGTCAAATATACCACAAATGTTGAAGGCTGTACCATAAACGTAGTAAATTTGACTGAAATTTCATGGTCGTTCTGAAAATAGGCATAGTCGGGTAAAATGGTAGTTTTTACTGCAAGATCTTTTCTGTGTACCAAATGGCTAAAAACGCACTTCGAAGTTATATCACAGTGGTTATAAAGAGAGTTTCTCACAAGATACCCAGGATTTAAATCTAAAGTATCTAAAGATGGAATTTGCGCAACAGTTTTATGAGGCCATGACTGGACAAGATGTGCCCAACACATTTAAATTCGTCTTTGCTGATTAGTTAGCAGAAATTAGTTAGAGCTGATTAGTTAGAAAATTTCATATCTGGCCAGCGATTTGCTGCTGCAGAAGAAACTCAAGTTTTCGTTACAAATTAGTCTATGAAGTCAAAGCTCTAGAAGTAAGAGTCTCTGAAAAAAATCGAATTCTTCGATTCATCAACGTAGACAAAGACCCTTTAAAGTTTTGGCCAGATTCAGCTAGCTACCACTACAGTCGAGAAACGAGAAGGACCTCCAACCCAATTGCCCTCAATTTCAAGTCAACTCCACCAAAACTGTTGACTGCTCAACGAATTTATTCTATTTAATCAATCCCGAGATAGAGCTGATTTCTTGCATACAGATACTAAGCGTTTCGAGCTTTATATAATATATAATGACAGGTGACTACATATAAGTGCTCATTAGTGTGACCAATACAAGATGTCACTTGTTTTTCATGTCACCCTAAGACTCTGGTACAAATTTCAGCCGAATCAGCCTACAATTAGCCGTTTCCAAAGCGTGTTGATGTTTGTATAAGGAAAATCATCAAAATGTATGGAAATGGATCACGGTCTCAGTATTTTGCCACTAACGTCTGAATTTAAAAAAATGGACAAAAATTCCCGATTTTTCATGGGTTTACCTTCACCCGCACTGACGAAACTACCCATGCAGCTTCAATCATAGTAACCCTCGAGTCAGCAGACCAAATTTGACAGCTCTATCAGTCGAACTCTAACCGTGATGGCAAAAACAGTGAAGCAACTCCGTTCAGAAGTGTGCGCGTTCAAAGAACGGCACCCCGCCGCGTCGAAAACGGACATCATGCGACACTTTGTGGACGCCGGATACGCCCGTTCCGGCATATAAAACATCTTGGCACTATTAGACAACAATCACAGCATCGAAAAAAAGCCCGGTTCCGGATGGTCGACGACCCTGAGCGAGGGCAAAGTGGTTACATCGCTGCGTGCGCTTGGCCGGGAGGTCGGTTCAACCGGCCAAACAGTGAAAAAGTACCTGTCGAACATGAACATACATGTCAGGAAGCGGAAGTCGCGTCCACTGGTTTCGGAGCTGCAGGCAATGACGCAGCGGCAGCGGCTGAATAAGATGCTCAACTCGATTTTCCCGGCGAATTGCGACGTGGCGGTGATGATGGACGACGAGACCTATCTCACCCTGGATGGCACCTACTTTCAGGGCACTTCGTATTTTACTTCCCCCACTAAGGCAGTGAGTTCCGAAGTGAAGTTCATTTCACACACCAAGTTTCCCAAGAAGGTGCTGCTGTGGCCGACAATCAGCAAGAAGGGTATGTCAAAACCGCTCTTCTTTCGCTCCGTACTGGTCGTGAACAGAGGACTGAAGAGAGCGTTAGTTCTTGAAGCCAGCCACTTTTGGTGTGGCGCTAGTGACGATTTTAACATTTTAAGCTCGGTTCACAATGGATTATATTTCTTTACAATATTACTTTTACCAAACCACTAGTATCAGTAATTTAAATGAAACATTATAATACCTGGCTGATAAACAATGAAAAAATACTATCGTTGGGATAACTACTGCACTAAGTACAACACGGAAGATTTTTCTCTCGAATCAAATTAACGACAAAACACGACAACTTCCGCCGCGAATATTGTGTTTGCTGCATATAACTTTCAAGCAAACCGAGCTGTCAAATTAGCACCACTCGCAGCACCAAGTTTTCGGCTTCACGATTGTTGTTCGTGGATGACAGCCGCTTCAGTCCTGTGGTCGTGAACGGGGAAATTTATAGTACGAAATGCCTACTGGAAGTTGCGTCGTTCATCAAGAAATACCATAAGGGCGAAGACGCGATATTCTGGCCGGATCTGGCGTCGGCCCAGGATGAATTGATAAATAAAACGAAGAAAGAATTCAAAAACATGCCTACACACATGTTTTCATCCGCAATGGCGAATGTTCCGGTTAACTGACGGAAAGCCGCTCGCAAGGGCGTAGAATTTGTCTGCAAGTAAGCTTAAATAATTACCTTCCATGGGAAATTTATCAAAAGCAATTATCTGTCTTAGCTTTTTTTTATCACCATCCGAAAAAAGTCCATTTTTTTAATGCAAACGTTAGTTGGCGTTGTAAGCATTCAAATACCGTTAAGTAAGATATTCTACTATGCCCAAGAACTTTTCCGAAGACCGCAAGTCTTATAAGTTCAAAAATGTTATTGGCAACTTGTTGAATTGATATCTGACTGATAAATCCTAACCTCGTTAAATTTCGGAAACTAAAATAATAGCAGCAAGAAAAAATTTAAACACAATTCGACAAAACCGATTATTTATTTCACAATAATAGAGTAATATCTACATTAGAAACAGTTGATTAAGATGTTAATCCTTCTCTCTGTAAAATTCTCGAACGTTCTGTGGTAAACCCGCCCTCAGGTTCCGTACGGTATCCTCAGATACGCCCGCAATTACGATTCTCCATCTTCTCTTGAAATCACCACTAGCATTTGCTTTCTTCTTAGTTTAGAAGAGCGTCCGCTCAACTAGAGCCCAGTATTTCTCTATTGGGCGAAGTCCTGGACAGTTTGATGGATTGGCTGTTTTTGGCACGCATTTGACCTCTTGTACCTTATACCATTCCAGGACGGATGTCGCATATGGACAAGAGGCCAAATCAGGCCAAAACAGAGCTGGAGGCTCGTGGCTTTTGATTAACGGAAGCAATCGCTCTTGCAGACATTCTTTCTCGTACACATCCTTATTCATAGTGCCGGTAGAGACGAAACTTTTAGATTTTTCGACCACAATTACATATGGCCTGCCAAATCAAATACTTCTTCGGGAATAGCACGATTTTTTGCAGTGAAATTTTGCTAGTCATCACGGTTGGGCACCTTTTTCCCTTTGTACGCCTTCAGGGCCTTTGCTTCACTTTTTGTTCGTTTGATTTTGACTTCCCAACATTGCAAGCCACATTTCGTACAGAAAGATTGGGATTTTTCTCAATAATGGCTACCACCTTCTTGTCCATTTGTCGGGAGCATACTTTTCGATTTGTTCCTCTTCCAACCTTCCGATCCATAGTCAAGCGCTGATCAAATGATATGCAACCAAAAAATACGGAACTTTTAGGTAGTTTAAGTTTCTTGGCAAGATCGCGTACCAATAAATTCGGATTTTTTTGCCGTTCGTACAAAATGCGTTTGCGCACTTCCACTTGATTTGACGCCATTTTACTAAACGTAACAAGAATGTAAACATGTTGTACCACGAAATAAAGTAGAAAGTTTCAGCTGTCAAATAAGTGAAACGTTTCAGCGAACATGAAATAACTCAAAATCTACACTGAAAGACAAGTGTCCGAAATTTAACATAGACTAGTTTTAGTTGCAAAGGGCCTAACTCACTTATGCACAAATCAATTTTTGAATTCTTACAACGCCATCTAGTGACAGAACACTGAAACAATGGTCTTTCTTTATACATTTTGATGATTTTTCCCATTAAAATTTCAATCCGCTTTGGAAATGGGTAAATGTTGATCTATTGGTGGATCAGTGATTCACAAGAAACTTTAAAAACTTCTAAAACCTGGGTGCTAGCGAACTAACGATTTATACCGAATGAGAAATACCCTGCGACAAAATTAGTTTGTGGTAGAGGACGAGTCGATAAATATTACAACACTTTAGATTGATACCAATCAATCTATAGTTAGATTGGTAAAGTTTTTGAAATGAAACCAAATGTTTACCATGCTCGACATTGGCGATTGACGGTCTCCATCAGAGCCTGTACAGTCATTCCCAGTACGTTTCTTCAGTTTTTTTCAACAGTCTCATCATTTCTTTTCATCCTTCGCCACTCCTTTGGTATTCCGAAGTACATGCTTCATCATAGCCCAATAGATTTCTATCGGACGGAGTTCAGGATAGTTTGTTGGATTCATATCTTTCGGTACAAAATCCACATAATTAGTCCAGTTTTGGAGCAGTGGAATGAAGTCAAATCAGGTCAATACAACGGTTTTTGATCAACTTGACTCAGTTTTGACTTTTTGACTGAGTTCTCATCTCATTGTTGATGATCCCTTAGGTCACAAATGGTGCACTCCTTTTGCAACAAATGCATATGGCCAAATAAGGTACTTCGAAGCGAATTTCAACAGCTCCTTCCGTTGGAAACTGTCATGCACAGCAAGCATGTCCTCACCCGTGAAGGATTCCTGTCCCGGGAACTGCTAAAAATCCACTTTGAGGTAAGAAAACTTGCAAAAAAGCTTGATTTTCCTGCAAGCACTGTCCATAACGTTCATACATCTTTCGATACACGTTTGACAATAGCCAGGAAGGTTGAGGGTAAAACAAAAACGGATCTCAAGAACTACCAGAAGGACGCGAAGGTGACTAGATTTTTCGGTACGTACTGTGGCTAGAAAAATAAAAATGTCCCCAACTTTTGTGCATACTTCCAATCACCGTTAAGGTATGAAGTCGTTCAAGGTGAAAATTGTACCGAACCGTAATGATAAAGAGAATGTGACGGCTAAAATCCGGGCTCGCAATTGACGAAGTTTTCCTGCGTGATAATGGACGATGATACTTATGTGCTGGAAGACCTTAAGCAGCTTCCCGGAGACCCGGAATGTCCTATTATACTACCATGCAAAGGAACGGCGTAGAGGAGCATTTCAGGACGAAGAAAAAGGCCAAGTTTCCCAAAAAATATTTGATTTGGCAGGCAATATGCAGCTGTGGTCGAGCTTCATCACTACCGGAACGGTAAACAAGGAAATATACCGTGAAGAATGCCTAAAGAAGCGATTGTTACCATTCCTACGCAGCCATGACGCTCCCTCGCTATTCTGGCCTGGTTTGGCATCTTGTCACTAGGCATAAGATGTTTTGGAATGGAATAAAGTAAATGGAGTCTATGTTGTACCAGCGGGTGGATAGCCATGAAGAAAACGAATATATGTTTTGGCTCAGGAAGTACTAGCACACCGGTCCCAAGCTTAATGATTCGCCCCTAAGACCGTTACGCACACGAATACACTCTCAAATATTCTGTCAAAATAGCATAGCGAATCAAAACAAAAACAAAGATACTTGTACCAGAAGGTACTGAAAAGCGCAAGATGTATGGCAAGGTGCAGACTGCAAGGTGTACTTCGGAACTAGGGGTTCTACAACAGTGAACCAATTTCAAATCGCTAGTTGCTCATTGATTGTTGGTTGTACCAAACGAGGCGAATCTACCTAACTGCCCGGAGTTGTGACCTATCGGGCGGTATTGGGCTGTCGTGTAGAGAGAACTCTCTCAATATAAACAACAAGCTACAACTATAGAAAAAAATCGAAAATCTTGGACAAAAGCAGCTGAAATAACAGCAATTTTATTTTATTCCAAATTTAATCTGTCCAGATTTTGCCGCGAACAAACCTTACCGGCAAAATCGATTGCCATCGGTTATTTGTCGTAGCTTCAGTTTTAGTAGTACCCTAGAGTGGTTCCACGTGAATTTTCACCTGGAACCACTCTAGGGATTCACCTTCAGTAGTTTCCCCGTGAATTTACACCTGAACACGTAACCAAATCTTCTTCAGTAAAATCAAGTGAACATTACGTGCCCGTGAATTGTACGTAGAAATTCACGTAACATTTATGTGATTTTCACGTAGAAATCACGTAGCTCTTACGTGAATTCCACGTGTTTATTACTGGTTTTGGCAGTGGACGAAAATTACATGCGTTTCACGTGGAAACAAAGTGTCGATTTCTTTGAGTGTACGATTCATCCTGTCCGTAGCGTCCTCCCTTAGCTCAGTCGGTAAAGGCGCGGCTACAAAGCAACACTATGCTGGAGGTGGCTGGGTTCGATGCCCAGTCTAGTCTAGGCATTTTTCGTAAAGGAAAATTTCTCGACTCCCTGGGCATAGCGTATGATTGTACTTGCCACACAATCATACCCAGGTAACCAATAAGCGTTAGCATATGCAGTAAATCAACCCTCAATCTGCATTTCAGATGCTACAAGCATTATATTAGCATTATATCAGCATCTTGAATGCGATCTGTTGTAAAGTTGCATTTCAAATGTTAAATAGCATCTTGCCTGCTTGTAGCCTGTAATAAGCATTTCGAATGCAAAATAGCATTAATGAAGCATTATCATAGCATTGCAGTAAATCAGCCGTATATTTATTGGGCCAAAAGTGGCATTTATGTTACATTTCAGGCGACTTAATTGCTCGATAGGCTGCCGTAAAGACGCTTTGGAACTGCTTATTGGTTACCTGGGTACTAATGCAAAAATGGTACTTGGCATCGAAAGCTCTTAATTAATAACTGTGGAAGTGCATTTAGAACACTAAGTTGAGAGCAATCAATAAGCTTATTGTGAAAGCAATAAGCTTGAAATGCCAAAGAAGAAGAAGAAGAAGAAGAAGAAGCACGCCTCACGGTCTGATGCCAGTCTGTTCGTTTTTGAAAACCATTGTACCGTGAAATATTTCAATGAAAATTTTGAAAAGCATATGAGTTTTGAAAAACACAATGCACTACAACTGGTCGACCAAAATGCATGAAGTTAAGGCAACTTTACCGGGCTATTGTCTGATATTCTACAGCACATAACCGGTCTAATCACTGTTTAGAAGACATTTAGGGGAGAACAGTACAAAATGCACTGGTGGGGTAGAATGACCCACTCAATAAATGTACCCAAATCTTCAAAATAATAGCTTTAATGGAACGATACTTCATCAATTTTTACATATATCAGCATAACTCATAATTTTGTAGTACAATAAGGCAATAAATACACCAAAATATGATCAAAATTGAATAAATTTTTATGACGGCACTTCACATGTATATAATAGTGTTCTTAAATGAGCTTTTACCATGCGCTAACATCCATGGTTTATAATAAATTCATTTCACATGTATTGCTGACAACAAAACTTTAAGATAGTATCAAAACTTCACTATAATTCCACGTATTTTCAGAATATTTAGACAAAACTATGCAAGACCAAAACTGGGGCAGAACGCACCGTGGCGTTATATACGTCTACACGGTTAGAAAAAACTACCCAGAGGAGCGTTTAAGTGTAGGAAACCATCGTTGGGTATAATCATGTTAACCTACCGCTGAGTATAAATAATTTACTTCTGGAAACATTCTACCCAAACGCATGTAATTTGAACCCAATGGACGGTAAACATAACTATACCCAACGTCGGCTTCCCTCACTTAAAAGCTCCGTTGGGTGTTTTTTTTTCTAAGCGTGTATATAATGAGGAGATGGCAACATATCGCAACGTTTTGCTATCTTTATTCCATACCCATTGGCTGCTTGAGCTAAAAAGATGTGGCGAGATGTTTCAACCTCCTCACCTTACTACTCTGAGTAACTTATTATAGCCGTGTTTTTACCTTTTACAAGCGGTGCATGCTATCCCAATATTGTAGTGCATCATATCCTGGGGGTGCGACACATCTAAATCCTTATTCAAGATCATCGAAAAATCTCACGCTAGCGAATCAATCTGTGAAAAATCTTGTTTCAGCTTGTGAATCTTAATCCATCTACTTGCATCGTGCTGCATCTTTTTGCAGTAAATCTTTAAAATCTTCATCAAAATCTTTAAAATCTTCTTTCTATCTACTAAGCGTGCGCACATCGCACAAAAGCATAACAAAAAATATCCTACATCTGAGATAGAGTCGCACCCCCTGATCATATCCCAGTGTTGTGGTGCGTGTTATCCCAATTTTGGGGTGCATAATGACCAATGAAACAAGCGTTTTACCCCGGTGTCGTCTTGGCATCAAATTGGAAAAGGTTTAAAAAATCATGAAAAATCATCGTTTTAAATTTAAATTACATTTGATCTACAACGAAAACATAGTAATGCACCATATCCAAGAACTTCTTCTTAAAATTCAGCTTCCATTCACTAGTAATTCACGATGTTGCTAAACGGTGCGTTTTGTACCATCTTCCCCTAGTTATGTTTGGGGCAAAACTTGACTCGACCGGAGCATCTATTCTGTGAAAAATTGGATGATCAATTTCAGAATTATTAGGGGTTAGGATGGCTATGGCAGTATAGTGATTTTCAACCGACTATGATCATGGTCGAAACAACCATCAAAAATAGTCGATTCAACATTTACTATATTGTCGGAATAGTCCTTGTTACCATGATCATAGTCAAGAATATCATGAACGTGGTGAATTCGACCATTTTCATGGTTATTGTAACCATTATATGCAAAAGTCATCATTGACCATGATTCAATTGTCGGTACAACAGTGGAATTTTTCTCAGTCTATAGTATTCCAGATTTCTGTGGTGTCATTCTCGATGGTCACCAATAAACGAATCTGTCTATCACTTCGCTTTCGTCGCTATCAATCGAAACGTTTAATTTTTTGGAATAAGAGAGTTGTTTTCGTGAAATTCAAACCATTCATCTAACATTCAAATTACCGTTATCTATTACAAAAGTATATATTCTCAAAAATCGAAACGAAAAAAAAACACACACATACACGCACATTCTGACAAATGGAGCTTCATACATACAGTACAGTTTAGAATAGCTTAAGAAATCAAAAGAGAAAAAAAAGCAAACTACAATATGCAAATATAATCATGATCAGGTGTTATGTTTCCTAATGCATAGCCATCAGCCAGGCATCAATTATGTGGCGCATTATAATGGTGGGGTTTCTTGTGTTTCCTTCCACCGCCCCCACCGTTGACTGCCGTACATTGTTGTTGTTGATGTTGTTGGTGTTGTTGTTGTTGTTGTTGTTGTTGTTGTTGTGTGGGCTGGATTTGATGCTGCTGCTGATGTTGCTGTTGTTTATTTTTCTGATGGAAGTTGGTCTTTACCTCCTTCATCGAAGTAGGCGAATGCTTATTTGACGAATCTACAAAAAAAAAAAGTGGACGTCTTGGTTTGAGCAAATCCAGTTTCGACAACAATTGCTTACTTTGATTATCATTCTTTGAACTGACGTCCTGCGGTGGTTCTTTAGTTGGGTTACTTTCATTGACTGGTTTGCTCTCGTTTCCCGCTCCGGCAGATTTCTGAGAAGCTTCAGCAGTCTTTTCTTCTGTAATGCAATACATGCAATTCATCGCATGAAAACAAAAAAACATCAAATCATACCTTTCTGTTGGTTTTCAGGTGCAGCGGCGCCATTTTCCGGATTGCCATTGTTTGCGTTGGTGTTGAGCGAGGACTTCGGTTTTGGCTCGTGGGGTTTCTCCGCTTCTGGCTCCGGTTCCTTGCCATTAGTAGCAGCATGGCCATTACTTTCCTTCTTGATCTTCTTTGGATCATGCTTTTCAGCATCTTCAGCAGAGGCTTCCGGTTGTGATTTGTCGCTTTCGAAAATGTCACTGTCCGAATCCGATGACAGGGCGATGCTTGGCTGTGAAGTGTAAATGTTGTTTTCAAACATAGACGTCCTGGCAGAGCCGGAAGATCAGCCGATACTCACGTGGTAACTGGAATCGGCTTCGGCGTCGGCATATTTTTCCAACAGTTCCTGTACGGTAGCTTCGTCGAGCGAACTGTCGCTATCGTCCGCGTCCCGTTCGTGAGCGTTTCGTTTTTTGTTTGGGCATAAATCACTTGGCTCCGCACGTTGCGGTCCATTTGAGGCTGGTTCCTGCGACACTTCGCGTGGTTGTTCCGATGGCCGCTTGGTCTGATGCCGATGATGATGGTGGTGGTGGTGGTGATGGTGATCCCGATGAGTGGTCTGTAAAAGAAGAGGTCAAATCTTGGCTGACGATTTTGCAGAAAACTACCCATCCCGTACCGTGATTTCAGAACGGAAGCCCACAAGGCAAATCATGTATCGCAAGGGAAACATAATCTGCCGCAGCAACGTATTCGCCTGTTTTGGTTGTTTGGAAGCCCTTGGCTCTGCTTCCTTCTCCGCGCGTTGGATTCGCTTCAGTTTCAGGCCACGATATTTGAACGCACGGAGCTTGCGACGGAAATTTTGCAGGGAAGAAACCATGGTTACAGGGTCAACGGGCTGTTTCCCTATCAATAGAGCCATGAGTGACAATGAGTGACGGATCATTCTCAGCGCAATTAAGGCCGGCAGGAACAGTATCCATGGTAACGGCCGAATAAGAGGAGGCGCTGAAATGGTCGTCTTGCTTGTGTCTTCCTCGCTCGGCGGAGGCTGTGGTAAGCTCCATTTTGCCGTCTTTTCAACGATCGACAGGCCAGCATCGAATTTGTTGTAAACATAGTGTCCGGGACGGCTCATCACCACTCGAGCCGTGTAATCGTAGAGCAGGTCAACGAGTGGATGTTTAGCTTCGGCTACCTCCTGCAAAAAAAAAAAATGATTTCAGACATGGAAATGCAACGTGTCTTTTGCGGTGAGTCGGTTATCAACAAACTCCTCCGAATACAAACAAGGAATCACCACATTCTTACCAGCTCGTCATTTATTAGTGGCTCATGATTGCTCATCCTGGCGTATTCTCTATCAACAACGTCTCAAAAGCTGCAACGAAAAATCGAAGAGAAAGAAGGAATTCAATCATCTACTCGGCTCGTGATGGATTTAACCCGTCCTACTCGTCGTCGTCGCCGTCTGCTGTGAATCTCGGCACCGATTGAAAGTGAGTTGCCGGATTCTGTACTTTGGTATCAACTTGGATGCGATTATTCTTGGGAAGAGATACGTCGAGGTCTTCTCCTCTCAATGCGGAGGAGGGATGCCCTTTCGACTGAGGTGATAATGTGAGTTGGTTTGATTATTTGAAGGGGTTATAAGGTACAAAGTGTAAACAATACGTGCAGCGCCGGCTCCGATTAGGAAGACGGAACTGCGAAGTGCGGAGTCGGCAGTGAAAATGCCTCCCGGGATTCAAATGGTTCCGTGTGGAATTTGCTGGGCTTTGGTAATCAACATTTTCAAGCTTTCAATCGAATGTTGTAATGAAAATACAACGTTGACATTATTTTTTTTTTGGGACAGAAGTGCATTTTACACTATTCTCCCCAGCCTCTCAGGCATCGAAGCGGGTTGAGATTGAAGCTTGTTGATAGTTGGCAAGGCGATGTTTATAAGCCGGTTCTTAAAAAAATATATGTTTTCTTATTTTCGAATCATTTGGCAAGGTAAAGCAGTAGAGTTGGAAGCTGATAAGGATTGACATGTTTACATTATTGACCGTGGTATAATTTATATTTGTTGCTCTTTTAAAACATATTTGACTCCCTAATCAAATAAGTTTTAAATCTGGATAAAAATTTGCGTAAATGTTTCGTCAATAAACATCCATATTTTCAATAGGGGAAATATTGAATTCGGCAGTGTTGACTATTCTCGGCAATCGATTTTCAAACCTCTAAGGCCTGTCCACGTTAAATTTTGGACCAAAATAATTGCAGCAAAAAAAATTACACAAAACCGATTGTTTATTTCACAATAATAGAGTTATATCTACATTAGAAACAGTTTATTAAGATGTTAATCTTTCTTTCTGTAAAATTCTCGAACTTTCTGTGGTACACCCGCCCTCAGGTTTCGTACGGTATCCTCAGATACGCCCGCCGTGACGATTCTCCAAATCATCGCTACCATTTGCTTTCTTCTTAGTTTCGAAGAGTTTCCGATCAACTAGAGCCCAGTATTTCTCTATTGGGCGAAGTTCTGGACAGTTTGGTGGATTGGCTGTTTTTGGCACGTATTTAACCTCTTGTATCTTATATCATTCCAGGACGGATTTCGCATATGGACAAGAGGCAGAATCAAGCCAAAACAGAGCTGGAGAGTCGTGGCTTCTGATACACGGTAGTGACCGCTTTTGCAGACATTCTTTCTCGTACACATCCTTATTGATAGTGCCGGTAGAGACGAAACTTTTAGATTTTTCGACCACAACTACATATGGCCTGCCAAATCAAATACTTCTTCGGGAATTTGGACTCCTTCTACGGAAATGCTCGGCAACGGCGTTCCTTTGCATTGCGGTATAAAAAACCAGACCCGGAAGCTGTTTAAAGTCTTCGAGTACGTATGTTTCGTCGTCCATTATGATACAGGAAAATGTTTGCCAAAATTGGTGTAAAGCTCCTTAGCACGACTTTTTGCAGTGAAATTTTGCTTATCATCACGGTTGGGCACCTTTTTCACTTTGTACGCCTTCAGTCCTTGCGTCTGCTTCACTTTTTGTACGTATGGTTTTGATTTTGATTTTGATGATTTTGGTGTACTGCTCAGTAACCACCTGGACTGGTCTTCCGACAATGTCCACGTCGTTAGGGAAGCAAATGAATTGACTGGATTTATTGAACATCGTGCCCCACATGTTAAAGCCAGTTCGTTTCATTACATCTTCTAGCGCAATGTTGCACAGGAGCTAGAAAAGTTGTTGTAGTTGAGTCTGCTATAATGGCGTTTAAGCGACAGTGTGCGGTATTTCATGAATCTTTTGAGAGCCGCTCTTAGCGCACGTCTTAGCGCACGAAGATCGTTAGTAATCCAAGGGACCTGAGATTCAGTCGGAACGATCCTTTTTGCGACGTGCCTGTCAATGACATAAGGCAGGCCGGGGGAAAAATTTTGAGCTGCGATATTAACGTCAGCTGACGATAGTCAGCTCTGCGGAGGTCATATTACATAGGAAAAGGAGTCTCGAGCAACAAAATCCTCGACGGCAACTATTAAAGAAGGGTGGTGAAGAACATCCTTAACTAGACGAACGGGGGCCGAAGAGATGACAGGAGCGATATGTCGGCCAGTCACAAAGCAGAGATCTAGAGAACGATTGTTTTCATTCACCACGTCATTAACTGAAGCTGAATTGCCCCCTACGTGACAAGAAGAGCGCTTATGATCGCGGAAGCCGATGTGAGTTGGAGTCCATGCAATGTCCGCTAGGTTGAAGTCTTCCAAAACAATCACTTCATCATTGATGGTAGCCCTATCCGAAGCGGTAAAGTCAGATCGGCAATGCGCACCAGTTAATTCCAAGTCTCAAGTTCGATCCGGAGGAATGTACACCGCACAGAGAAATGGTTGACGGCCTCCAAGCTGAATTGCTACCCAAACTTGTTCCGCGGAGATCCAAGAATTGCCTTCAACTGCACTTGCTTTCAGTCTGGAACTAACTGCAACGGAAATGCCACCACCGGTCGATTTCCTGCTATTGTTTATTTTTCGATCGCAGCGGAATACTTCGTAACCATCTCCAAAAACATAACCTGAAACAGCCCAGAATCTAACCATGTCTCAGTCAAGACTACAATGTCACAGCAATGATCCATGATCGCTAACCGATTATCATCCATGAGGCCGTTCATTCCACCAACATTCTGGTAGTAGACAATATCCTAATTCCGCAGTTGAAGTGTAGTAAAAGGAAATACCATCAGGGTGGGAAGTGTCCGTTGGTTGACAATACTTGCCCGTACTCGGAATCCGGAAGACCCCGTCTCCCAACTCAACCGCAGGGCCGGGACGGCTGCTGGTCGCTGACTGTGTTGAGCGGAATACGGTGACTGCGTTGAGCGGAATACCTTCGAGACTAGCGGCCATTGTACGTCCCGGTATCCCGCTTGCAAACGCTGATCGAAGCTGGCTAGGAGATGAACTGAAAACGATGAACAAATCAGGTAACGAAATGTCCGAAACCACCACGTACTTGCCTGTAGTAGAAGTTCGGAAGATATTGGACGCGGGCAGGAGGGGCTCGACTGCGATGAGAGGGCTAGGGACTTCCTTTGGAAATGTGACAAGCGTGCGTCCCGGTGTAGTGTAGAAGTCGGTAAGAGCACGGTTTGCCAAGCCGAAGGAGGGGAAATCGATTCCCGATCCGATTGAGAGAATCTTTAGGGTTGAAAGTTTTCTTCGTCCGGAAAGCGTATCCAATTATGCCACCCTTCTGAAACACTGCTACACTCAAGCCAAAGGAACTTGCGTCGCATTCGATCACCAACGGCTGGCATCAATCGTAGTAACGAAGTGTCTTAATGTCCGAGACTATAAAAATTTACAACATCTAATTTTTTCCAACTTTCACACAACGTTCGGTAATCCGATTTAACGGATTTCGGTAAAATTTGACAAGTTCCGGTATTTTTTTTACCGGAATACTGTAAAATTTCACCGAAATCCGGTAAATCGGATAACCGAACGTTCAGCTGTTGAAAGTTCGGTAAAATATTACCGAATACTGTAAAATTTTCTAAGTGTGTAAGGGCTTCAACCTTTGAAACTCAGTTTCTTGGACGGTACTCCACACCCATGGCTCCTTCTCAGAGATCAGCTTCCTCAGATTGGTGCAACTCGCGCTAACCGACTCAAGTAAGTGGTCATCCCAATGAACCGGTGAAGTCCCGCTCGATTGGATGGGACAGGGAAGTACTTGATCGACGCAATCTTTGACTCACCCTTCTGTAAGCCTTGATTTGAAAGAAGATGACCAAAGAATTTGACGGAGGTTTCACACAGGGTTAACTTCGAACGGTTTAAGTTTACGTTGTTCTCAACAAGTTCTCGAGATTTCGGTTGTAGTTCTGTAGTGCGTCCTGGAACGTCCTACCTCGGTCATAGACAAGCAAGCCATCAACAATCATTCCACGCCGCCTAAGCCTTGAATGAATTCTTACAGCATGGTTTGGAAGGTTTCGGGAGCGGATGAAATGCCAAAGAGTAATCTCAACCATCGATACCGCCGAATGGTGTCATAAGAGACGTCAATCTACTACTCCGCTCCTCCAGTTCTGCGTGCCAAAATCCCTTTCAAGCATTGAAAGTGGAAAATACTCGCGGCTGACCCAACTTTGGCAAAATCTCATCTAGCGTCATAAACTGGAGGTTCGGACGCTTCAAAGCCTTATTCAGTGGAATTGGGTCCAAGCAGATGCGAAGAGATTCGGAACCTTCAGGTCCGCGTTTTACAAGTAGTATATAACTCACCCATTGGGTGTGGCTGTACTCCCTTGTGATGATGTCACCTTTCTCGAGTTTATCCATCTCTGCTTTCAAGGGAGCCTGAAGTGATATTAGCACACGCCGGGGTTGCTGGATCACGGGTGGAACAATGTTGTCGATTTACAGGTGTACCTTGCCGGGCATATTTCCATAACAGTTGAAAACGTCGCTGGACTTCTCCACGATCTGCTCAGCTCTGATACGATACACTTTCAACATGTCTTGTTCGGCTTCCGGTTGCGACGGTGGAACGGGAACCACAAATGAGTAGCAGAACTACGCTTGTCCCAGGATAGTGCATGAAGCCTGTCCACGTTACATTTCGGACACTTTTCTTTCAGTGTAGATTTTGAATTATTTCACGGATCGCTGAAACGTTTCACTTATATGAACAGCTTTATTTAGTGGCACAACATGTTTACATTCTTGTTACATTCAGTAAAATGGCGTCGAATCAAGTGGAGGTGCGCAAACGCATTTTGTACGAAAATCCGAATTTATCGGTACGCGATCTTTCCAAGAAACTAAAACTACCGAAAAGTACGGTGTTTTGTGTTTGCACATCATTTGACCAGCGCTTGACTGCGGATCGGAAGGTTGGAAGTGGAACAAGTCGAAAAGTATGCTCCCGACAAATGGACAAGTAGGTGGTAGCCATTATTGAGAAAAAATCCCAATCTTTCGGTGCAAAATGTGGCTAGCAAAGTTGGTAAGTCAAAACCATACGAACAAAAAGTGAAGCAAAGGCAAAGACTGAAGGCGTACAAAGTGAAAAAGGTGCTCAAACGTGATGAAAAGCTGTGCTAGTACTTCCTGAGCCAAAACAAAAATTCGTTTTCTTCATGACTATCCACCCGCTGGTAGGACTGCGTTGGCTTATAGTAATAGTGGTATCATCTAATTTTTACGTATGGTTGGTTAAAATGTTAATAAAATAGTTTTATAATTTTCCTTTGGATCCGTCCCTTCTTATGAACTTTGCTCCATACTGAACTTTCGTGATCCTCATCTTTCTGAGCCATGCTATTCAACACTAGTATACAGCACGCGAGACGAACCGAAATGATTTCATAAGGGACGAATGGCCAGTTTTCAGTGGCCCGAAATTGTATCATTGTATTGGATAGACATGGAAACCGGTAAAATTCCGATTAGCCGGTCTTGCAAGACTCTGTCTCCCATACCACAACCGGGCGGACTGTGGCAGGTGGACAAAGCCCTGTCCGAACCACCAACTACGAGCTCGTGTCGTGTGAAATCATTTCGGTTCATCTCGCGTGCTGTATACCAGCGTTGATAGCATAGCCCTGAATGAAGAGAGGCACGAAAATACAGTACGAAGCAAAATTCTAAGGAGAGGACGGGCCTCAGTTGTAAAATCAGACACCGACAACAAAGCAGAATAATTTTGCAGCTGAGGAGTGTGGCTATTTCTGTATTCATCATTGAATGCAACTAAATGAAATAACAAAAAGAAGACAATTTGAACCATCTGAAACCCGTTTTTGAGGAACCGGATAGGGAAAAACATATTTTCAACCTGTTCATACGGAGATTTGTATGGGAGCATTATCAGGTCATTTTTAAGTAAAAAATTGAACTACTTATACTAATAGCACTTAATTGTAATTTCAATACAAAAATGTTGTAAGTTTTTCTAATCAAATGGTGTATGAATGAAGTCATTGTGTTCAGTTGAAAAACCTTTCACTTTAGCGTAACGCTCTCATTTTTCAAAATTTTGAAATGACACCCGGTATAGCAAAGAGAAACGTAGTCCTACGTTAAAAAACTACCCTCACACTTTATGAGTGTTAGGTTAAGCGGTTAAGCTCGGTTTTCAGATAGCTCAACTTTCCAAGGTAAATCCAGATCAAATCCACCCTTCCCACTAGGAAATTATCTTTCTTGGACAACCGTCAAGATAAATAGGATTCGCAATAATCTGAGTATCCAAAATATGCAGTAAAAAAACACACATGTAACATTTTATTTCTAATGTAACTATTTATTTTAGAAGCTTGGGATATGGTTTACAAATTCACGCGATCAAAACATCGTTATCTGCATTGATATAAAAATCTAGCACTTTGCACTTCACTTTACCTATAAGGATCTGTACAGAATCCAAAGTGTCCTTGCTGATAGCTCTGATCCAGTTGGAAAATTGTTGGAAATGTTTGGCATTTTGAAACTCCTGCTTGTTTCCGGAAAGTTCTCGCTTCACCAGAGCCTAATGTCTTGTGATTGGGTGTAACTCATTATTATTGGGCAGGGTTGGGTTGGCAGGTTTTTTCAACATTATTGGTTTCATAGCTGGTAAAATGATCTCATCGTATCATGCTAGTTGTCCTGTTCAACATTGGTCATCCAGTAGGGATGTTCCTTGGTGGAAAGACAAACTGGCAGAATTGAGGAAAAAATCTAGACAATTGTTCAATCGAGCAAAAGCTACTTCAGACTGGGACCAATACAAAAAGGATCTGACTGAATACAACAGAGAATTGAGGCATGCCAAACGAAAGGACTGGAGACGGGTCTGTGAAGAGATCAACAACGCTCCAACAGCTGCAAGGCTGCACACAGTCCTTTCAAAAGATCATTCAAATGGTCTTGGCAACCTTAAAAAAGAGGATGGTAGTTTTCCAGTCGATTGTTCCGAAACCTTGGAAGTAGTTATGAGAGCTCACTTCCCGGGGTCAACATCTGTATTTACTGAAGCACAGGACTTAGATGAGGTAGGACACTTATGGCTAGCAGATGCTTATCTTAAATCTTCACGCCATCTAGAGTTGAATGCGCACTGAGTTCTTTTCAACCTTTAAAATCAGCTTGGAGAGATGAAATTTTCCCAGCACTGCTCCAGCAGGGAAAAGATTTGCTTACTCTCTTGCTGACTGAATTATTCATAGCTAGTGTTACTCTGAGTTATATACCAAAAGCTTGGAGAAAGGTTCGGGTTGTCTTTATTCCAAAAGCGAGAGAAAGAGATAAAACGACGCCTAAAGCCTTTAGACCTATCAGTCTTTCCTCTGTTTTATTAAAGACAATAGAAAAAAATGTGGACGACTTTATTAAGTCAACAAGCCTAAAAAAGTCTCCCTTGAGCAAAAACCAATTTGCCTACCGATCTGGAAAATCTACATTAACGGCGCTACAATCGCTAGTTAATAAAATCGAGAAATCGCTTCAAGTCAAAGAAATAGCTTTGGTAGCTTTTCTTGATATTGAAGGAGCATTCGACATAGCTCAATGCGCTCCGCAATGGAAACGAGGGGCCTGGATAACTGTATTATCGACTGGATAATGGCCGAGAAATTTCTGCTGATCTTGGAGGTGCGCAACTAACTATAAGTTCGATTAAGGGGCGGTCCTCAATGAGGAGTCCTATCGCCCCTATTGTGGTCCTTAGTAGAAGACGAACTCCTTAAAAGAGGGTACGAGAGGATTGGCTTTGTTGACGACTTAGCTATAACAGTTCGTGGGAAGTTTGATGACACGATATCTAGTCGGTTACAAACTGCTCTCAATATAACTGTCAAATGGTGTAGAATAGAGGGCTTGAATGTAAACCCTTCTAAAACTGTTATAGTACCTTTTACCAAAAGGAGAAAGCTAAATTTAAAACAGCCTACTCTCAATGGAGTTCAAGTTCAGTTTGCGGAAGAAGTTAAATACATTGGTGTTACTTTGTATAATAAACTGAATTGGAACTCCCATCTTGACAAGGTTAGCACTAAGGGTACAAATGCCCTTTGGGCATGTAGTAAAGCAGTGTGTAAAACATGGGGACTTCGACCAAAAACGGTCCATTGGATTTATTCTCAAAAGTTCGTCCGAAAATTACTTATGCTTCGCTTGTATGGTGGCCTAAACTTGATGAGGTAACCACCCAAGTGAAGCTAGGTAAACTGCAGAGACTTGCCTGTGTATCAATAAATAGGGCAATGAAAAGTTCACCATCTGTTGCTTTTGATGTCCTTCTTAACATGTTACCTTTGCACCAATTTGTAAAGCAGCAGGCAGCGAAAAGTGCCCTGCAATTCAAACGATACAACAAGATTTTACATGGTGATCTGGTAGGACATTTAAAGATCCTTAAGAATTTCAAGCAAAGCTCAGATGTTAAAACAATAGAAGATTGGATGACAACGAAGACAAACTACGACGTTCCCTTCAAAGTGGTTAAATAAAGCCGCTATGTATGGGAGTCTGGTGGGCCTAGTTTGCGTCCAGGTTCCATTGTGTTTTACACGAATGGGTCGAAAATGGGAGAAAATACAGGAGCCGGGGTTTATGGCCCTGAATTTAAGAAAGCTATACCAATGGGACATAGTCTAATGATATTTCAAGCAGAAATACATGCCATTATCGAATGTGTGAATATTTGTTTAACGAGGAAATACAGATTTGCAAAGATCTGCATTTTTTTCCGATAGCCAAGCAGCTCTCAATGCGCTTAAAGCCTTTACATGTAAATCTAAGCTGGTATGGGAATGCATTCTTTCTTTAAGACAATTGGCCAGTAGGAACGGAGTTACTCTATACTGGGTGCCCGGCTATTGTGGTATTGAAGGCAATCAAAAAGCTGACAGCTTAGCAAGAGAAGGTTGAGCATCAAATTTTATTGGTCCGGAACTATTTTGTGGAGTCCCAGAGTGTGCTCTGAGGACTGAAATGAAAAATTGGGAAATATCCATGGTGGAATCAAACTGGAACGCTACGGATACATGCAGACAAGCCAAGAATATTTAAAAGACCAAGTGCTGTAAAAGCCCGGATGTTACTAAATATTAGTAAAAAAGACCTTTGAGTAATTACTGATTTATTGACTGGTCACTGCCCGAGTAGGTATCACCTCATTCTACAGAATGTCGTTTTTGCCAATTTGAAACTGAAACTGCAGAACATATACTCTGCAGCTGTGGAGCATTATCCAATCAAAGGATGTCAATATTTGGAAAGGGGTTACTGGAGCCCCCTGAAATTTGGCAAATCGATCCTGGTAGGGTATTAGACATTATAAAACAAGTCGAGCCTAACTGGGATCAGGGGCTATGTCAACTAATGTCCATCAAACCTTAATTGTGACAGGATATTTGACTTGCACCAAATCAAATATGGGTCATACAACAATAATCCTAATGAATGGATGCCGTTGTGTTTTGGCTCTACAGAAGAAGGAAGAAAAAAATTGGTTTCATACTATTGCATCGCGGTTTTACCATAGTGACGCGATGCCAAATCCGGCCATCGTAGCATCATGGCTTCTAGCGAAAGACATTAACCATTTTTGCAGATACTCCTTCTGGTAAATTTCCTTGTTGATTGATCAAAATTTGAACAACTATAATGTGCTTCTCCGTACATAGAATAAATCGGGAACATAGTTAAATAGCTTTCTCGCCAAAACGGGCCCCGCTGCAAATCCAACCATTTTATCTAAAATCCCAGTGATTTCCCAGTGGAAGTGCAGAGGTGTTATCGGCTTCAAATAAAGCGAGTATCACGTCAACATATTCCTACTCATTCCCTACTTGACCCGCATTCGGACCAGGCCGGCGCTGGTATTGCTTTAGTTTGGGATCACCAGTTTCTACACATTGAGGATGTATGCTAGTCCCAAGCATCATCTATTAATTCTCAGTGTAGTAAGCTGATCTGGCAATAACGGAGTAGCAACCTCGCGCGGTCAATCATGCTCATGAGCACGTCGAGGATTTTACTTAAACTCATCCTAAAATTCAATCGAGGCTGAAAAAATAGCATTTACTGGACTACTGTAAAAAGTTGGTTTCATTTCGATAATTATAGCTGATTTACCAATCAATCGAAAGTGTCACAATAAACATTGGCTCACTCTGTACAATTATAATGGTCCAAATCACAGTGACGTCACACCTCAGATTTGAAAGATACATCGATGGCTGCCTCATGGAAAATTGCACGCTAAGACAGCTTGCGGATGACGCCGTTGTTTCATTTGTAGGACCAGGGGCGAACAACCTGCAGGGACCGTTGCAGGATACCCTAGACAATTTGTCTACCTGGGCTGTAAAGCTGGGTATCGAATTCTCCCCGGAGAAAACAGAGTTAGTTGTTTTTTTCTAGGAAGCGTGATCCAGCACAGATACCGCTTCAACTCATTGGTAAAATAATAACTAAAGTTTGTCTTATAAATACCTAGGGATCTGGTTCGATTCTAAATGCACCTGGGGAAAGCACATTAAGTATCTGCATCGGAAATGCCAGCAGCGAATAAACTTCATGCGTACTATCACCGGAACATGGTGGGGAGCCCACCCGGAAGATCTAATAAAGCTGTATCGTACAACGATTCTGTAGGTTCTCGAGTACGGTAGCTTCTGTTTTCAATCCGCCGCGAAAACTCATATTCTAAAGCTGCAGCGGATCCAGTACCGTTGTCTTCGTATCGCTTTAGACTGCATGAACTCAACTCATACTATGAGTTTGGAGGTATTAGCAGGCATTCTTCCTTTATCAGATCGTTTTGTGGAGCTATGCTTCCGGTTCCTCATCCGCTGTGAGGTGCTCAATCTATTGGTAATTGAAAATTTTGAAAAGCTAATCGAACGAAATCCTCAAACTAAGTTCATGACACTGTACCATTGGTACATGACTCTGGAGGTGAGCCCTTCTTCGAATGTTCCTAATCGTGATTACTCCCAAGACTTCTCTGGTTCTACTGTAGTTTTTGATCTGACCATGAAGCAAGAAGCTCGTGGAATACCAGATCCACTCCGTTCGGAGTACATTCCATCAATTTTTGCAAGCAAGTTTGGCCATATCAGAAGTGACAGAAAGTTTGACACCGACGGGTCAAAAACAAATGATTCCACTGGATTTGGTATTTTTAACTAAATTCATAGCGCCTCCTTCAAACTTCAAAATCCTTGCTCCATATACGTCTCAGAATTGGCGGCTATACACTACCCAACAAACATCGGTGTTGAATTAGAGCTTGTTCAAGCAAATTTGGAGAAGCTATTCAGCTGTTTCTTCTAGAATAGCTGAATAGCTTCTCCAAATTTGTTTGAACAAGCTCCAATTCAACACCGATGTTTGTTGGGTATGCATTAGAGCGAATTGCCTCTCTTCCCTCTGATCAATTTTTCATTTTTACGGATAGTCTCAGCTCACTTCAGGCTATTCGTTCAATGAGGCCGGCAAGGCACTCACCGTATTTCGTTACCGAAATACGATCTCTTTTGAGTGCCCTATCAAACAATTCCTACACCATCACCTTGGTTTGGGTCCCTTCTCATTGCTTCATTCCGGGTAATGAGAAGGCGGACTCACTTGTCAAGGTGGGCGCTATGGTAGGCGATATTTATGATCGACAAATTGCCTTCAACGAATTTTTTGCTATTTTCCGTCAACAGGCCTTGATCAGCTGGCAACAAAAATGGGATGCAGGGGATTTGGGCAGATGGTTACATTCCATTCTCCCACAGGTATCGAAAAAATCGTGGTTCAGAGGGGTGGATATTAGCCGGGATTTTATCAAGGTAATGTGTCGTCTAATGTCCAATCACTACTCGTTAGGCTCTCATTTCTATCGAATAGGTCTCTCAGACACCAATCAATGCGGCTGTGGTGCAGGTTATCAGGACATCAACCACGTTGTCTGGCATTGCCTCGATTACGAAATTGCCAGATCTTTGCGCATCCCTACGGGCCCGAGGGAAACCAGAGAAGGAAGATACCAGAGACGTGCTGGGTAAGCTGGACTTGGACTATATGGGGCTACTTTACAAGTTCTTGAAACAAATATTCGTTTGCTCCTCTCTTAGCTGTCGCTTTAACATGTCCACCTCGTCCCCTCCCCCGTAATACCGCTTCTATTGTATCGTTACAGCTTAACGCAATGCAACATCTACGCCAGACCTACAGCAACAATATAGCATCGCCAATATGCTGTTGAAAGCCAACGTTAAGATTCCTACTTCCCCATTCCTTCCCAAATCATTGTAATCCCTAACATCGACCAAGCCGCGAGTTTTTCGGCTTTCCAAAACTAACCTAGTAAGTATGTTATTATCGTTGTAAAAATGAAAAAGAACTCGGCTCCGTTATGCCTATGGCATTTGAGCCTTATAAATAAACTATTATGTTAAAAAAAAATATAATGATCTAAATCACAGTGACGTCACACCTCAGATTTGAAAGATACTGGTGCCCTTGTGTTCAGAAATTCGTGTGTGAGAAAAAAGCACGGAGAACACGATGGCTGTTTCTATCTTTTAAACTCTCATGGTAAAAAGTGAGGTTAGCTTTTTCTGTGCATTAGTCTATTACTGATATTAAATAATAATAATAATATTTTCACTGCTTTATATCTGTGCAATGGAAAATGCATCTTGCTTCGCGTCAAACAATTTTTCCACTTCTCATAGACGTAAATTCTATTATATCTGATTGGAGACAGAATAATACGGTTTGTCGTTATTATAACCACAGAGAACAGACATTGATGTCCATATACCTTTTCTTGAAAAACGTGTGTAAAAGTATATTGGGCCAGCCGGTATAAGAAGTAAGTGCAAAGAAAAACAAACAAAACTTTTCAAATTATGTGCTAGGCTTTTAATTGATAAACATTGACATGACAGCTATCGCACAACTGCAGCGCCGCCTACCAGGAGCATGACGACATACACTTGAAATGCCAGTTGAAAGTTTTACACAAGTAGCAGACCGAAGATAAACGTCTGTTCTCTGTGTTATAACCATAATTGTTAGATTAGTTTTTCTTTTTATTTTTCCGGAATTTCAATCGAAATCGTACAATAAAATTCGCCCCATTGAGTTCCTTGCTACGCTCTTGACCTGGTATTTATGTTCCTAGATGCGTTTTTCAAATGTTCTCTTATGGCTACCTTCTGGGAGCTATAAGAAACAACACAATTCTTTGTCGCCTTCTATTTTGAACTTGGATTCGTCTATACCTGATTTCGGTTGGGCGAAACCCCGATTTTCAAGCAAAGAAACAAGGAAAAACAAACAAAAGCGGAGGAAAGATGGCTCGATTATCGAATGCTAGAATTGGACATTACTCCACAGTACTGTACATCCAGTCCATCAAAACTAAGTTTATGTTAGCATATTTTGGAATTATTTGCATCAATTATTATTTATTCCACAACAAGCAAAATCGACTTCCATAAGATTATACGTCATAACAATTATTTATTTCCAGCCAAGGCACTATCTCTGCAGGGGAGAAAAGAATAACCTAACCAAGTGGTGTCATTGCCTGGACATGCGTTTTTTTCCTTTCTTTTTCGGTCAGTTCAATATCTGCCGGAACGTGAGGCCCTGATTCACAGAATCGCTTTCCAGGCTGTTGTTATTTTCTATGATGACTTGTACAAAAAAAAATCAAGCTCGCACAAAAAGCGACGAGCATCTGAAATGCATTTCTCACTACCCATCAATCATGTCTTCCTGCTGCTGCTATCACGAAACGGTGCAAAGTTCGAAGGGCATTGATTAATTGCCACCAAACAGGCATTTGCGGAGAATAATAGAATTGCTTCACTAAATGGTCGTTTCTGGGCAGCTCCGAGTGCAATCTTACCTGATTCTCAAATAAATATTCCAAGTTAGTAGAAAGCGACAATTCACTGCACAATAATCTTCCACAGGACAACGGCTATCCGCACCACAGATCACACCTCAAACATTGACGGGATCCTCATGATCTGATTTATCGACGGGAATCGGCCGAAGTTGTATTCCAACGAAATGATCCCGAAGCCGAATGGATCAATTGCTGCCAACTGTTGACTATTGAAACGAGTCTATTGTTCTCTTCGTCGTCACACCAACACGATCGGGGAAGAAAAAATTTGAATAAACGACTGTTCTTACAGGGTACTTTGGAATCAATTAGCCAAAGTGAGGATTTATGGAAAACAAAAAGCTAGCTGAATTCTAAGGAACGAGGAAAAACAATCTGTGTGCAATAAGCACGGCGGTGATCTTGACACTGAAGCATCACAGCTAGGCGGGCGAATGCATTTTACAGCTGCTTGCTGCAGTCCGATGAGGTTCATTTCGGGCTGAGAGATTGGTGAGCGGGATGTAATGGATTCATTTTTACAAGTCTGCTAGACAATAATAACCGATGTAAAGGAAATGGGAAGTGGAAGAAAAAAAAACAAGGAGAGAAATTCAAACACGGAGGCGGTTAACGATTGATTCCTGCTGATTTGTCTCCTCTTATTTTGTCGAAAAATTTGGCTCCGATATTTGGCACTTACCAATTGCGAACTAAATAGGGTAGAGCCATTTTTTTAGCATTGAATCAATTTCCTTCGATCACCGCTATCACTCAGCCGTATTCAAACCAAACGACTTAACTTAGCTTAGTTTGAACAAGGCTGATAAAGCGGGGTTTGGTGGGAATTGGTCCGCTGTCGAAGTTGAGCTTCACCCCAATCACGATAGTTGTGTTTCCAACACAATGTATTGCTAGTCAACAGATAACCGATAAAACAATTAAAATCAACAACAAACTTTCTAGGTAATTATGACTGTTCCTAGCACAGAATATACGCCTACTGCTCCGCCGCTCACGTTGCTGCGTCAGTTACTATGGCAAGCTGGTGCAAATGCTTATGAGCTTTTATGGCAAAGCTCTTTATGAACAGAGAGAGGGAGAATGAGAGAGCAGTTGTGAGCCTTCGGAAGAATATAGAGGGAAGATAGTAGTAATGTTCGGAGAGTCGTGTTTGATTTGGTCGCTGTATAGGCTAAGAAAATGGGTCTAATGTTTGGTTGAAATTAATCTTAGCATGCTTCGTGCTAAGAGAGAGACACGTCAGCTAGGTGAAAGGTAGTTTGCTTTCTTGGTCTTCTTCTACGCCAGTCTTTATCTCTTCATTTGTTGAAATTCTCTTTCGCGAAGAAGGTTCAAACATGACGTGAAAGGTCCCTATTGAGCTACATTCTTATTGATTTTGAAAATACGATACATTATATTGTAAAACTACAGTGAAATTAATGGTTGATACAATAGACTTTATTGTTTTCGACGATAAGATAACGATTCAACTTAATTTTTTCCACCATATAATCTATTGTGCACAGCTCGAAGAAGTAGTGTGAATTTCTGTTCAATATCATGCACATAAATGGAGTGTCACAAAACAAAAAAAAATGCCCTATACAGGGCTATTCACATTAGGCCGGGCCGAGCACCGGTCGGGTCACGACCGAGGTATGCTACGAATTGATTGTTTGAGTACTGTATGCGAATGTTCACATTAATCAAAAAATCAACTTCCTCATTTTACAATAAATATATTTTTTTTAATTTTGTACACTATTTGAAATTTCTTTTTCCAAAATTTTATAAAGATTGGATAAAAATTGTGCTCTCTATAATATTTCAAAGTAGGGTTCCTACATGGTCGTGGTTTTTACTCCCATATAAATCGGAAAAAAAAACTTCAACTAAGTTTTCAAATGTGAGCACACATGCGCACATATACCACAATAGGCTTATTTTAAAGATTTTTTGTCAACTTTCCGATAATATGAGTTTCATCTCCCCCCCCCCCCCCAAAAAACCCCCCCTCCCCCCCCAAAAAAACAAATTAAAACCCACTTTTCCCACCCCCAGGCTGTTATATACCACCCCCCCCACCAACACCCCCTGTGTGTGTGTCTCTTTGTGTTATAGTGTTTGTGTCGCATCTCCCATTTCCCCACCTCCTAACCGTTTAATAAAACAATCGCCAAATGTAAGGTACTGTGGTCACAGAGAACAAACATTGATGTCCATATACCTTTTCTTGAAAAACGTGTGTAAAAGTATAGGGGGACAGCCGGTATCAGAAGTAAGTGCAGATAAAAACAAACAAAACTTTTCAAGTTATGTGCTAGGTTTTTTATTGATAAACATTGACATGACAGTTATCGCACAACTGCAGCGCCGCCTACCAGGAGCATAACGACATACACTTGAAATGCCGGTTTAAAGTTTTACACAAGTAGCAGACCGAAGATGAACGTCTGTTCTCTGTGATCCCCCCCCCCCCCCCAAAAAACAACAACCCACCACCAATCCCTCCCCCCCCACCACAACCCCCACACACAAAAAAACAAAACAAAAAAAAAAAAATACAACAATCATTCCACTACACATCTCCTCCCCTTTTCCTCCCCCCCAAACACCCACTCCATTTTTTTTTTTTTTAATAATTTTCATGTAATGTGAGAACGAACTCACAGTAGTTACTCCTTTTGCGATTTCGACTAGTCACTGCATGGTCCTCCAGATCATCCAAAATAAGTGTTGTGTATCACTTTCGTTTTAGAGTGACGCTATTTTACCATATATTTTGACAAAGAAAAAATATAGATTGCTTGGGAAACCGACTGCTGACTGAAGGCCCGAGATGCCTAAGGCGGATCGATCCTACGTTCTGGCTCCTTGGAACATGCGCTGGCACTTCGTATTTTTGAAGTGATAAATCTCATTTATTGTTGTTAGTTCAAATTCATTTTAGATTCATTTCTCCATGTTTTCTGCGTCGCAGAAAGATTGCTGATGAAGTTTTGATACTGTTTATCTTGCAGAAGCTGTTATTTCAAACCCGAAAAATGCGATCTTGATAAGCTGAGTTGAATATAGTTGAGTATATAACACTCGGTCCTTCGAGCCGCGGATCAAAAGTCGATTTTCCAAGCGATTTGTATACCCTTCTTTTGTAAGAGGGGAAAAAAAAAAAAAGCACAAAATTTGTATAAAACATAAAAATTTTTAAAATGATTTTAAAAAAAAGGGGGGATTTTTTTTAAAAAAAAAACCAAAAAAAATTTAGACCCCACCAAAATAAAAAAAACTTGACACTTCTATGCTTGATTTTTATAATAAGATTTAATTTCTTATATTCATACATTTTCTTAATACTATAACACATTATCTGAAAACCCTTGCGCTGAACTGGCTGGCTTGACGTGCCGCAAGGGCTCAGTAGGGATCTAGACCCGAAGCTAAGAGTCAGTTCCATTGTGGGTATATCACATTTATTAGCAGAGCAGCACATCGAAATTTTAGGTTCATTATTCTTTATATGCTATACAATTTCAGATCATCCATGGATATCCCAAGTTTTGTAAAATAATTTAAAATCAATTTTTTTTTCTGGTGGCCATGATACATTATCTAAGCTTTCAGGTTCATGGTGGATGTGCGGGTCCGTATACAATTGCAGCAGGACCACAATCTGCAGACACATAAATACAAATGAAATTATTATCGTTTTATATTATAACATCCATTCACTACATTTTGTATGCTTTTTTATAAGTCATTTTCAGCTTCGCATTTATGCATCCTTGTCAGTTATAGCTTATCTAACCTACGTTATGTATTTGAAAAGATAGGAAGGTTTTGATGGTTTTTTTTTAGAAAGGATCATATTCGAAAAATTCTACTTAAAAAAGCACTTTTCTCCTTATCAGAAAAATATATTAATTCAAAACCTAACAGTTTACAGTCATTCATTTCCTATTTCACAGACATGAGGAATCATTTATGGGTGTACAAGAGCTATAGAAAAATTCAATTTCCTAATTTTTTATTTTAGTTTTATTAAGATTCAGTTTTTAGATTCATACTCATCTGAAATTTATTTCGCCTTATTATTAGCTGTCATCAGTTTTTCCAATATGATTATGATATTAATACACATCTAATTTTTATTTTCAGTAACATACCAGTAGATGTCATATATATCTTGTACCTACGCTTATTATGTTCTCTGACTATTATTGTGAAAACAAATTCTAATCTTAGTAGATCTTATTTCAATAGAAACTGCAACAGTGGAAGTCTTTCGATGAGTGGATGTTCAGCTTAGTTACGGATATATGATTTTTACTATAGTTTACTGGCCTGCTGGTATTATTATTTTATATTATAACGTCAGTTTATTATTTTATGTTATGATATTAAATGATGTGACATAATTGCATTTAAATTCATTTCATTAAAATCGCTATTTCCGATGAGACTCACTACATAAATTATTGCAAGGAAACGGAACAGCTCATCGAAATTTTAGGTTTACTATTCTATTGCTATATAATTTCAGATTATCCATGGATATCCCAAGTTTGATGAGATAATTTTAAATCAATTTTTTTTTCTCGCAGCTTGTACATTGTCTAAACTTTCATTTCCACAAATGGAATTGTTATTTTCATTCTTATATTCATTCACGATATTATTTGTCATTATAATATTCATTCGCTATATTTATTAAAATTATAATATTAATTCACTATATTGTATACATTACTATATGACATTAAATATATATTGGGAAGGGAGGGAGCATCAGGGTATCACTCAAGCTGGAATTGGACAATGGAGTGGTATGACAACCGGCGTCTAGGAGGGAACAAACAGTATCATTTTCTTTATCCTACCGATTCGATTGTGGTGCTGTGAATTCTACTCCAACAATTTCAGTGAAAGTGACGCACCCTTCTTAACAAGCCATCCCGTAGAAAGCTTAATGAGTATTGCGAATTGGGTTATTCGATTTGTTGGATCGTATCGTTGGAAGGAGATTCTTATGTTCCCGCGGGTTTCGCGTAAGTGTCTCTGCTTACGGGTCCGCCCCACCGTTTTTGGCCCTTCATACAGCGTTACTGTGAATGCAAACCGGTAACTCAATTTGATCTTGCTATTAAGTGGAGCTGCATACATGACAAGGTCTTAGAAGGGATGGTGGCTACCTTACATACATACATACATACTATAACACATTATCTGAAAAAATCATAATTTTCATTTTCTTTCACTATTTAAAACATTAAATCGCTTCATTGGTTCAAAAGTTATAATTATTCGAAATATATATATATATATATATATATATATATATATATATATATATATATATATATATATATATATATATATATATATATATATATATATATATATATATATATATATGTATATATATTCTATGATTTAGTTTTTTGGACCATTCTATCTCAAAATGGGTAACCCTAATGACAAAATGAAAAATTGAAATCATATATTTTTCGCAAAGGAACAAACTTACCAAATATTGCGAAATTTTTTGATTGGTATGGAATTGCTGGATTATCAATTTTTTTCGGATGTTCCGGAACTTCCGGAAGACCACTCAATGGCCACTCAGAGCCATAAACTGTTCTCCACATCGCTTTACTTCTTACATTTTATGTACAAATCTTTCCTCCTCCCCCCCCCGCGGGGTTTTTTTTTTTTTTTTTTCTTTTCCTTTCCGCCGCCCTATCGTGGCCCCCCTCTCGGGGGTTTCTTTATTTTGTATTTTTGTTTTTTTTTTTTATATCCGCCCCCCCAAATTTTTTTTTCCTCCTCTCCTTTCCTTTTTATATTTATTTTTTTATTTTTTTTTTTTTCATTTTGTGTGGAATGGAATCACTGTGCACCGGGCCGTGTTCGTGGTCTCACAGGTGTTTGACCGGGCTGGTAAAAAATATTTCTTGGCAACGATATTTTTGACGGCTCGGTCTCAGCACGGCTGAAAGCATGCGCTTTGATTTATATGTAGTTGTGAGCGTTAGTTGTGCAGAGAACAAGCGCGAAATAATGTGTTTTGTTAGAAAGTAGAAAACTAGTTTGGTGTTCCAAGCTTATTTGATTTGCGTTTTAAATTTGTCTTTACAAAAATGATCCGTATGTTTAGCGCCAATTGTCATTGCCGGGAACACAATTTCAAAGTAAATGCTTCAAAGATTCGACCAATTTTACTCATGTTTCTAGAAGACTTGATCAAAGCCTCCTACATGAAAGGCAAATGATTTATTTTTGTTTAGACGGACTTATTTTATAAATTTAAAATCAAATAAACTTTACTCTCTGAAGATCAACAATCACACTAGTTACATTTGCTCTCTATTTTCCGGGGAAAATGTTCATTTTGCAATTGAATTTATTTTTTAGATTGAAATAGGAATAGGTGTTCCTATAATTCCGGCTGTATTTCATAATTATTGTTCCTATAGTACGGCTGTTTATTGAAAATAAACATCTTATTTTCCAGTGGAAATTAGCAAACACCTTTCAAAAAGAAACATTGATAGACGGCAGCGCAAGGGTTTACGATGCAAAATGCGCTGTATATTTTGATACACAACTGTAGGTACAAAGACAACACAATGCTTAGGAAATATTTCTACTTTAACTTAAATAACGATTTAAATGCATTATGTCATTACTTAAATTGATAAGTTAACGATCAGAAATGCATGATGAGTAACCTATCAACTTTATTTGATAAGATAACTTTCTAACTGTGTTTACATTGTTCTTGCATAAGCAGTTCAGAACATTTTAAACAGGTTTTCTATACCTGGGTGTCAGTCATAATGTAGAAAATAAAAACTTGAACTAAATCTTACCTAACTATGAACAGATTTTTGCCTGAAGTATTACCTATTTTGTTGTACATTTGATTTCAATTCTCAACATTCGTAGTTCGGGATACCTCAAAAGAAACATTGAATTTTCTGCGTCATCCAATGCACATAGAGGGAATGCTAGAATTGGCAGAAAATAAAGGAATATTTCATGTAAATTTAATCCAGATAACGCCTGAATCTAGCGTGTTGTATGAAAGATTGTACACATTGTTGTATGGCGCATCAAAGATTGCAAACAATTTCGTTTTTTACGCCTCCTTTGGCTTGGAATTAAACAAGGCAAAATTTTACGTGCTTGTTAAAATTAATTATTTTTTTCTGTGTACTGTACCAGGGAGGCAGCTTCAAAATTAGTTTGAGAAATTTTGTTCTGAATCCTCCGAAGTGTCGTTTTCCTAGTAGTGCAACCACCTGACCATATTGGCACAGCATAAAGCAAGGCCGATCTAATTTTTTTTAATATTAGCAATTTATTCTTAAGCACAGAGAGCATTAAAAAGAAAAAAAAATCGGCGATCGGGTATTCTGCACAGATAATGGGATATTTCATGTAAATTTAAGCCAGAAAACGCCTGAATCTAGCCTGTTGTATGAAAGATTTTAAACGTTGTTGTATGGCGCATGAAAGATTGCAAACAATTTCGTTGTTTACGCCTCCTTTGGCTTGGAATTACACGAGGGGTAATTTTACGCGCCTGGTAAAATTCATTATTTTTTTTATTATTTAACCACGTAGACTCATTTTTGAAAATATCAGACTCTCCCCCTCGTAGAAAAGTTTGAGAGGTTTAAAAATGGCTCCTTAGTTATCAAGTGCGGATTATTCGTGATTTAAAAAAATGAATGTCAGTCCACGATGTAACGTAAAATATCGCATCCAGACTCGATCTATCTATTTACAATATCCGAAAATGTAAAATTAAGATCATGAACAATATTCTAAACATCCATTAAAATGTTGGCATGTAATTATTAAGTGAATTTTAGGAAAATTCTATGACATTTCTTGTTTACAGTTCACCGTAAACCTTTCAAACAAGTACCTTACCCACAGGCTGTCAGAGCATTTTGATTTTGAAACAAAGTCAATTTCATATACCGGTAAGCAGGGAAATTCTTCAAGTTCAATCAGTGAAGTTTTTACGCAACTTGGTTGGTGAGGATAATTTTAGAAGACGCATCGACTATATCGACAAGCTTATCAAGCGGTATTCGTCTTCTAAAAAATACGGGCGAGAAATTGGCAATTATTGCTGAGTACGTCAATAATTTTGCGGTCGACAAGCATTTCAAAAATTTATTACCGAGCTTTCAACTATCAAAAATAGATTTTTGATGTATAAAATTTCGACTGATTAAAACCAAAATATGAACGAGTAAACGCAGCAACAACAAAAACAACTGAGGTCCGTTGATGTTTACGTGAAATCTACATCATAGAATCCCGGAACAATCCCGGTACAGTGTGAAGTAAACAAAACATACCGGCCGTGAAATAAAAGCTTTTTGGTTCCGGCCCGGGCACGGCCCGGCCTAATGTGAATAGTTTTAAAGAGCGCGCGGTTTTTTCTTCTTTTTTTCCTTCTTTTTTTTTTTGTTTTTTTAAAGGTTTTTTTTTTTTTTCCCCCCCCCCACCACATTTTTTATATTGAAAAAAAATCCCCATTTTTTTTTTTTTTTTTTTTAAAAAATGGGTTCTGATTTCCCCCCCTTCGCCCCAAAAGTTTTTGTCACCCCCAAACACCACAAAAATAAGGGAAGTAAGGCAAACATTCGCGAACGAAAGGATCTCCTGTCATTGATGGGTGTCTTTGAGAGTGACTCGTGTGAGATGAAGTTTTGTGCTATTCGCACTATGTTGCATTCCTTCTCATTCTTTCATTATCGTTCTTCACTGTTTGCTATTCGAACGTGAGTAGCTTCGTCGACGAATGTTATTTTAGATTCGCCGCGAGTAACTCGAATTTGTTTACGGTCTTTTGACGCTGTGCCGAAGAATGGAGTTTCCGATTCGCCTCGAGTACAGTGTGATGAAAAAACATGTGTAGTATTTCTTTGACGTGTGTAATATTTCCTTAAATCTTAACTTCACAGGTTCTCGATCAAATTTAAGATGTTTATAAGTCTAGAAGTTAACATGAGTGAAAGTGCCGGCCGTGGAAATTTAAAAAGAAAAATTACCGAAGCAGCGTTAGAGATCACCGATTTTTTAGGAGTCAAGTATCAATGCATTGTTCAGCTTGATATGTGTATATCAATAATGCATTTGTGTAAACAAACACACACTCACACTATGGGAAATTTGCAGGGCCTGCTCCTCATCCATCCGCTGTTTTTTTCTTCTTTTTTTTCTAATAAATCGATTCGTTTGCTTCCCTCAGAAGACTTCACTGTGATTTTGGTTCGGGTCCGAATCCAACAGCTATTAGTAATTCGGAATGAATGTTCGCGCAGAAGGGAAGCATTGGTGAGTGTCGCTTGGTTGGTTGGACATGATGATAACTCAGTGAATAAAAGTAGGCACAAGAAGAAACGGTAAAGAGGAAAGGACCGAGCGAGTCTTTGCTCAACATTTTTCGTGTACGGTGAGAGTAGTTTTTTTCTGCGGCAGTAGGCAAACGGTGGTGAGCAGTAGAAAGAGCGAGACACCATTCGTTGTGATAATCAGCAACCTTGGTTTGATGTTCTATCCCACCAAGGAACATCTCTGTTTGAAATTTATTTCGTGACTGGACGGCTAGCATCATTCGCCTGTATTATTTCCCCAGTGATATTTTCTGCAGCTCTGTCTAGTTGTTCCGTTGAATCGAATGTATTATTCAGTGTTATATTTTCAGATTGCATTTTCGACAAATATCTTTCCTAGTTGGTATTCCAAGGATTTTTGTAGACGACTTTGATTCATTCCCCTGCATTGTACTCAAACATTATATGTTTGTGATCAGATAAAGATTCTTCATCTGAGACATGCCAGTTTATAATATTCGTAGAAACTATTGGACTACTGATTGTTTAGTCCAATACTTCTTTCCTAGTTATTGTTATAAATGTAGGTTGATGTTATTCGAAGATATATATTCTAAAACGTCTTCACCTCTTTTATGTACGCCAGTGCTTGCGCAAATTGTGTGATGGGAATTTATTCATTTTGCAATAGCTAATGAAAGCTGTTAGCTCGGATGGAGGTACCGTATCCACATCCCCAGGAAAGTAAGCAGAAGCTATATATGCATATGTTTTTCCCTTTGACAGTCCGGAAGCTTTCCGGTTCTTTGGTGGTCCGGAATCCTTCTCGTCCTTTGGAGGCCCAGAAAGGTGTGTTTTTGATCCCTTTGGGGCTCAGATTGACTAGAGTTCTTCAGTATCCTAGTATGGTTCCATTGCTGGTTTTGACCTCCAGAAGGCCCAGAGTTTTTATTTTTATGGTTTTTTAAAGCAGCTAAGTTTCCGTTCGCTCCACTTGTTGACGGGAAATTAAGGTCCTGATGAATCGCAGAATTTACGTCACTCGTTTCGCCTTTAGGATCATCATTCGAACATGAATTGAGTTTGTACATACCTTTCTTTCGTAGAGTAGTTTGCCCGAACTTGTAGTTGATGATGTAGTTACATGCTGTAAAACGTAACATAGACGCCTCATCAACAGTGAAAACCCATTCGATATGTTTTTCATAGAGAGTATTTTGTTGGATGATTCTCCACTTGTCAGTACTCAAATCATCGTTTTGACTCTCTATGAAAACCCGAATAGTTTCATTATCGTCGTTCACACTTTGAGGGAAAAATCCGATCATTACGTCCAATCTTGGGATATTGTCCGCATCGACTACTGTTAGTTCTGCACCTTGTGATAAAGTTAGCGTCGGAACCACCGTATCCAACCAATGAGCCGTCTTCTTCTAGGCAATTTACCACAAGATGCCCAGTTCTTTGCCAGCAGTTTTCAACCTCTGGCTTTGAAAACTGTCTGCTTTGCTGTGTGACTCTCTGTAGAATGGCCTGCTTTACGACGCCCATCTGTTCCGCCGTTTACTGGGTTTCTGGGTAGTCCTTTGGCAATATGACTACCCTAACCCCCTTTGCCACGTCACTATAGGTCGGTTGTTGATTTTCGGTAGTACTTGTTGAATGTTCTTGCCTAATATTTGCCATTCGTTTGTTAACAGAGATGTGAACCTGCAGTCCCATTCGTTTTTTAGGGATTGGGTTTCCATCACTGCTATTACTGTTGTTGATATTCCTTGATCTCGTTTGATGGCGCTAGAACCATTGAAAGCGCTTCCTCCCGACCATGTCCACTGATCAGCAATTTCTTAAGTCGCTTCTTCTTTGCACCACTCAATTTTGGCCTGAAGATTTGCCTTTCGTCGTGTTTCGGAAGCTCTTTACGAATATCCTTAGCGAATACGTTAGCTCCGTCGTCTTCGTCATCAGAGTTTAGGATGGAAGACGAGACAGATCCCGCAACTCCAACGTCATCCATCGAGACACTCTGTAGAAGAAAGTACTGATAGCAGTGAAGTATTTTTTCGTGGAATTCCGGAGTGTTAGTGAAAGTATTCTGTTTTGTATATTGCGTTTTAAGCTATTGATATATATTTCTCATTTTGTCAGCATTATGAACATGAAACCAATTGATGCTAGTGACTGAACTTCAGCTGTACTTCTAGTTCCAGAAAAGCGTTAGCAATATCGTTTCTCGATTTATGCTGCAAAATATCAAGCTCAACTGTAAACACTACAGGATAACCGAAAGAACGACAGCGTCGCAAACCGTAGATTTTCTGAGGGCTACTACGATTTTCGCTTCAAAATCCGTTCCACCGCACGGAGTTCATTTTTGATCACGGTGATACCAGTAATAGCATTAAAAAAAAGTGAGGTGATGTTTAAGCGAAGTGAAAGTGAATGTGAAGGTGACAACCGTAATAAGCCCCTTTGTATTTTGATGAGAAAATACGAGGAGTGCTTTATGGAGAAAACAGCCTCTGTAGAACTGAACTATCCGTAAAACCCAGCCAACACGATTTGCTGACTGCGGCAATATGTCGGGTTCAGAAATGCCGAACAATGTTGCCTACGTAAATCTTCTTCTGAATGTATTGACAGGCGCTTCCGAATGAAAACATTCATCGAGTATCTTCAAAGCTCCGATCCTATGGGAATTGGGAAGACGAAAATAAGTGATTAACAACAAACGCTTTTCATTGGTCATGTCAAAGCAGAATGAGTTCATTCGGAAGTATGAAGAGATTCAAAACCCACATACATGAACATGCACTGAAATCAGTTTTCATTGGTTATGTTCTAGACTTTTTCTCATTGATATCAATATGATTGAAAAGAACATACGCGATGAGTTTTTTATTTTGAGACAGTCACTTTTGAAATTGATGCGTTCGTTTGAACATAGGCGTTGCCAGGATTTCGAATAGGGGGGGTGCAAGCTTAGTTTTTTTAGAGACAGAGAAGGAGAGAAGAGAGAGAGTTAGAGAGAGAGAGTTAGAGAGTGTGAGAGAGAGAGAGAGAGAAAGAGAGAGAGAATTACACCGTCTTCAACCAGTTGCTGCACAGACTGAACACTTAACATTATACAACGGACAACACAACGCCCGGTGGACCCATATAGTAGGGACATTATCGAGTTCCGTCGGCTGGAGCGGGAATCGAGCCCTCACTTTGTGACAATCCACCTGAACGACGGGTGGTTTAACTTTTCTGCTCTCACCCAAAGTATTTTGCAATACCCGTCCGATTTTGGCAACAAGATTAAACTATTCTAAACTTGATCTCGAATGAAAAAAAAATGATTTTGAAAACTCTCGATTTTCCCCAAGTTTCAAAATCGAGTCCCATTAAATAGGAACCATGCTGAAATCTAACGGATACTGTAATGTGTCAAAATATTCATTTTACAGTCATATTGGATTTTTGTATACGACAACCACGAAGTTTGTTAACAGTTTTTACTGAAAATGTACTTTTCCTCGCGACCTGCTCGCCCACACTGAAAATTAAATTTCGTTTTTATAATAAAATCGAATGTAGAACTAACAAATCTATTCGTTGTTTTCTACACCGAAATTAATTTGTACTTTTCAAGAAACTACCTCCGTATTCAATGCCACAATGCTGTTACATAACTGTTAAAAGCACGAAGCATTAGTTGACACAGAAAGAACACTCGTTCATTGGTCGAAAACAATACAAAATGCTACGAATATTTATTTACGAATAAGAATGCATGGTTACATGATTGACTGACAGAGCTTCTATATCGACTATGTAAGTGAAAAAAAAGCGCAAACCACGAGGAGTTGTTCAGAATTTTTTTTAATATTTCTGAAATGAGGTTCGAACCTGTATTTTTGGGAAGACTTGTTATTGAATCCGTGGTTGATCTCACTAAGCCATGGGGACTCGTTAGAAATTACTTGATTAATGAGTATGAACTTATAACTCTCGATAGAGCTTTAATTTTTATTTTGGGATAAATCAATGATTCCAGCCCACCCAAGCAGCAAAACCAACATGTATGAGTACGATTGAAGAAAAGCAGTGATAGGTTGGTCTTCACAAAATTCATTTCGTGCATTGTACAAAAAGGTGTAATGACAAGCATAAGGAATGTTTCATACAAATAACGAGGAATTTATTCTTGTGTGTGTGTTTGTGTGTGTGTGTGTGTGTGTGTGTGTGTGTGTGTGTGTGTGTGTGTGTGTGTGTGTGTGTGTGTGTGTCTTTACAATCAATCTCCCACTGACCGGCAGTGCTTTATGGAAGAAACTTGTCTGCATTTCTTCAGTAATTTATATGTGATCACTATGTGCAAACATTTTTAGCCCTGGAGATTGAAGGTGACAGCTCTATTGAAAATCCAACGACCCATTTCAAGAATGCCTGTTCCTACACGAACATTCTGAGGTCATCTTCATATACAATAAGCCCCGCATGAAAATCTTCACACATCAGATGGATATGTGAAGAGTTTTCACACTTCCAGAATCAAAAATGGAAGTTCTTGATCCTGGCGTGTATATAGTTAAGGTATATTTTTGATAATCAAAACGACCTCACCAATGATCCTTATCTGATGCTGGAAAGCTTGTCCGGATGCAGGAGTGGGTCACTAAAAACACAAAAAAATGGGAAAAAACAATCCATCTCACCCCCCCCCCTTAAGGGATCCACCCCCCCCCCACACCCCCCCAACAAAATTCCATTTTTTTTTTTTATAAAATAAAGAAGAGAATATTCTTCTCGCCACCAACACAAGACAAGGAAAAGCCACACCACAAAAATACATTCCCGCCATACCAAACCAACACCCCCACACCACAACTCTTCTCCCCCCCCCCCACCCTCCCCACCTTTATTTATTTTTGTTCAACACCCATACCCCAATAACCATCCCCACCCCCAGCCCCCACCCCCCTCCCATCAGTCCCCCCCCCCAAAACACAACACACCTTTCCCCCCCATCCCCCCCCCTCCCCACCCCTATATTCCTCTATCTTTTTCCTCCCCAACTTATTCCCACCAACCCCATAAAACAGTAGAAAACAACTCACACCGATACCAACCACAATCCTGATATAGTCTAATATAATGCTTGAAGCATCTGAAATGCAGACTCAGGGTTGATTTACTGCATATGCTAAAGGGTGTCCACGATGAAATTGCCACACACAAAATGGATTCGCAAAATTCGAGTTTTCATCCGATTGCCATCAAATTTTCAGGGATTGAGAAATAACTATTAAACTTCATTTTACCATTTTATTCGTATTTTATTTACAGTCCATACGCAAATGCCCGCACCTTGGCCTTAACCCCGGCCATAAGATTCTGCACAACCTGTGAATCAACCGTTTTTTGCATGTCAACCCATACTTTCTTCAGTTCCTCGACTGTCTTCACTACCTTAGGTCGTTTAAAAAGGTGCTGCTTCATAATCGCCCAGTACTTCTCGATGGGGCGGAGCTCCGGAGTGTTGGGAGGGTTGAACATTTTCGGCACGAAATTGACCTTATTGTCCGCATACCACTTCAGCACGTCCTTGGAGTAGTGGCATGAGGCCAAATCCGGCCAGAAGATTGTTGGGACGTTGTGGGCCTTCAGGAGAGGAAGCAGCCGCTTCTGGAGGCACTCTTTTATGTACACCTGTCCGTTCATCGTGTCCTGGGTCACGAAAGGTGCACTCCGCTTCCCGCACGTGCAGATGGCTTGCCAAACCAGGAATTTCTTCGCAAATTTGGACATCTTCTGAGTGCGGACATGCTCCGGAACGCTGAACTTATCCTTGGCCGTGAAAAACAGGTTGCCGGGGATCTGTTTGAAGTCGGCCTTCACATATGTTTCGTCGTCCATGATGCAGCATTCAACTTTCGTCAGCATGTTGAGGTACAACTTCCTGGCACGGGTTTTGGCGGACTTGTTCTGCTTCTCGTCGCGATTAGGGGCCTTTTGTACCTTGAACGTTCGAAGCCCAGCCTTAGTTTTGGCCTTCTGGACAAAACTTCGGCTTAGGTGCAGCTTCTTAGCCACATCCCGAACGGAGGCGTTCGGATTTCGGTTGAAGGCCCCAACTACGCGGTTGTGATTTTTTAGGTGTTGTACGGAATACTTTTTCCTTCACTTCTGGGCTTCCGATCGGTGGTCAACCGTTCCTCGAACCGCTTAATCACTCGCGACACCGTGAAATTCACGATTCCCAACGTTTTAGCGATGGAACGATGCGAGAGATCCTTGTTCTCGTGATGAATGCGCAAGATTTTATCACGCGCGAGCTGTTCTTTCGACTCCATTTCCGCGAGTTTTGATCACAGGACTTTAAAACTTGCAGGATGTAAATAATGCACTATGAACTAAATTCACCCAAATTTTCATTAAATTCTATCCAACGGTTAAAAAGTTAGAGCAATTTCAAAGTGTGGCAATTTCATCGTGGACACCCTTTAATGCTTATTGGTTACCTGGGTAAGTGTTTAGCTTTTAACAAACATACAGTTTGAGTTTTGGTGGTTTAACGCTTATGGTTTGTGTCCTCTTAACTTACCTTCAGTTTAATTATTTTCTCTGTTTTATCTAAACAGGAAAATCATGCATAACTTTACAAACCGACGTAAGTTGCGATTGTAAGCAAGCTGTGATTTTTGTGATAAATTGTTGCTACTTGTATTCTTAATACACGAGTAATAAGAAATAATTTAGGTAGTTTATTCATCAATTACGAAAAGGAATTCATATGCGTTCTATCTGCTACTCCTCAATATTTTTAAAATACTTCAGATACACTGGTGCATCTGCGTTTTGAAATTTGAACCGATTTATCTGATATGATCCAGGTGAAACACGATCTGTCGAAACGGTATAGTGTCGACGGTCGACTTTCTTCTGGGTTCATGCGAGTGTTCTCGACTTGTTGTGGTATGTATTTGATTGATGAATTTCCTACCAATGAACCTATTCAACTTAGTACTGTTTTAAAGCCGAGTGCTTATGAATGTGGTTCTATCTGGTGATCCGTTTTGTTACAAACATTCTTCTATTTATGAACACGCGCCGAACCATCGCACATAAATTCAGCGCGTTTTTTCCCATAGAAACGGAAAAAATCTTTGAAGGGGGAGTAGCTCTCGAATCTGCCGGTCCTCCTTTAAGCATCTTGATATGAGGTACCAGGTGGGTCTCCACTGGTGGACTGCCTGTTGATCTGCCAAATTTGGAAGACGTCTACATTGAGTTATCTTAAAATATAATAATCCGTCCACTATATCACAATATATTGGAATTGGTTGAGCGGATTGGAGATAATGAAATAGGAACCAGTCTCCCCCGGTTTGTGCTAAACGGATGAGCCTGGACATCAATAGAATCATAAAGTTGCCAGAAGGCACGAAATGCATCTACGCACTCTTATTTTTACCAAATCCCTCAATCGCAAATTTAAATGGATTAGCATAGATTGTTCTTAAGAAGCCTCAACTTGATTGATACAGTTGTAAAAATTGAAAGTTTATGAAAAAGAGTATGCTTCGAGCATCGGCTGTGAAAGGTTGTGTCGATGCTTAATTACGCACTATTTTGTTACCGGGCATGGCGCGTTTCGTATTGTTTCGGTTACCTATAATTCAGCGATGCCAGTGATCGAATGAGCACAGAAAAAAAATACAAAAATGCTTCATGGTGAGATGTGGTGGTTCGCTGGGCTGGTGGACCGGTGGTGAGGATCACAATTAATTTTCATCCGTAATATTGGTTTGCCATACTCGCCGTGTCACTTGGAGAAAGTAAGCCACTATACCTTTTTGTGAGTGGCTCCAATACCATCTTTACTATTGGTTTAAATCGGTTTAAATCGGATTTCCAGCATTATAGAGAATCTTTTTGTTTTTCCAATGAAAAACCACCACCACACTTTGTGAGTGGCCTCAATAAGGCTTGCTTCATTTAGAATTGGAACAAACTTTTGCTCATATTGGTGGACGGATTTGGAAGTTCTTGGCGCCCACGTGTCGGGAATTTTGTCAGCTTCACGTATGTATTTTTGACATTCCGCAAATCGATGGTACTTTGTAAACAATCAACATGGAAGCCGAAAGAAGGGAAAAAATTGTGCACAGTTATTTGGAAAATCCATTGTGGTCTGCATCTAGGCTAGCTAAACAGCTGAAATTGCCCAGAAATACCGTATGGCACGTTATCAAACGGTATAAGGAAACATTGACGACGATTCGGAAGCCTCAAGCCAATCGTCGGAGTGGAACTGTCGACCGGAAACTGCGTGGTAAAATTTTGAAGACGATTAAGAGGAATTCCAATCTGTCGGACCGAAAATTCGGTGCTGCCCATAGTACCGTGAGGAGAACTCGACTCCGGGAAGGAATCAAGTCGTGTCGAGCTAGCAAACAGCCAAATCGGACCATAAAACAGAATAGTGTGGCCAAAATCCGTGCTCGGAAGCTATACGACCAGGTGCTGACCAAGTTCGACGGGTGTCTTCTGATGGACGATGAAACCTATGTCAAGGCTGACTTCGGGCAAATCCCAGGTCAAAAATTTTACTTGGCAACGGCTCGGGGGGATGTTCCAGCCAAATTTAAATTTGTTTTTGCCGACAAATTTGCACGAAAATTCATGATTTGGCAGGGCATTTGCAGCTGTGGCAAAAAACGAAAGTTTTCGTTACAAATAAGACAATGACGTCGGAACTATACCAAAAAGAGTGTCTCCAAAAACGAATTTTGCCGTTCATTCGATCCCACGACCATCCCGTAATGTTTTGGCCAGATTTGGCAAGCTGTCATTACAGCAAAGTCGTTCAAGAATGGTATGCAGAGAAAGGGGTCCAGGTTGTTCCGAAAAACCTTAACCCACCCAACTGCCCCCAGTTCCGCCCTATTGAGAAATACTGGCCAATCATGAAGAGGAGACTCAAGGCAAAGGGAAAGGTTGTCAAAGACATCAATCAGATGAAGACCTGGTGGAATAAGATAGCTAAAACGATGGACGAAGAAGGTGTGCGCCGCCTAATGAGCCGTGTTACAGGAAAAATTCGAGAATTCCTTCGAAACCGTGACGAATAATTTTATCCGTATTTTTTCTTTAAAGTATGAAGAAAACGCTACATTTGTATAAAAAAAGATCTTGAATTCAATAATAAATAACTGAAATACAGGCAATTGTTTTTGTTCCAATTCTATCTGAAGCAAGCTTTAGCATCCTCACTGTTGGTTTAAATAGGTTCAAATCAGAAATCGGTACTAATATTTAATCGTTATTAAATCGTTTTTTAAATCTGCTGCCACCCTATCCTGTTATCCAACATCCCAGTGAAAGTGCAGAGGCGGTCTCGGCTTCCAATAAAACGAGTATCACATCGACACATTCCTACCCTTTGCTTATTTGACCTGCATTCGGGTGAAGCAGGCGCCAGTATTGCCTTAGTTTTGGATCACCAGTTTTTACACATTGAGGATGTATGCTAGTCTCAACCATCATCTGTTGGTTTTCTGTGTTATAACGGCTGATCTGGCAGCAACGGAGTAGCAACCTTGGGCGGTCAATCATGCTCATGCTCATAGAAAGGGATAAAATCTTTGAATAGGATCAGACCACTGCAACTTCTCGCACTGATTAGCATGCTGTCTTGCTTTCTCACACGCTTATCAAATTACTGGTCTGAAAATCGGATACGATACGTCTCGTTTCATCTGGATTATATCGTAGCATGTGCTCCATTAATATCTCTTGGATACAGAAACAATATTTCAAAATACTGAATCAAACTGTAAGATATGATTAACATACATTCTCAATAATACGAAACTACAGTACCGTAAAACGGGATATTATTGATCAGCGGGGTAACATTCATCGGTTGGGCCCATATCATGAATAGTTAAAATATACATTTTCCGTTGATAAACTTTCTAACTATGAATTGTGAAATATGTTTCTCAATCTGGTGTTATGTGACTTCCGAAAGCTATAACATTGGTTAAAATATTACGTTTTTTGATTGCCAAGAACTGAAAATTGAACTGAGCATAGCTTTTTCCACTTTCAGCTAGCGGGAAAAAAACAATCAATGCTTGAATCATAGTTAACATTACTAGAGATATTTTTTTTAGATACGCTAGGTTAGCTAGGTTGGGTTTACTATTTAAAAAAAATCTCATGGATGTCCGCTTTTTGCTACAACTTATTACAAAATCGAGGCGACTTCGCGCTTTTTCATTGAGGTAAAGGGACAATCTCACAAATATTAAAAAATAAATAATAAAAAATTTAAACAAACATTAAAAATCTAAAAATAAAATCAATAGTTGGGGGGGGGGGGGGACGGCCCACCATGCCCCCCTCTGGCTACGCCTATGTTTGAAAGAGTGACGAAAGTTGTATGGTCAGTATCATTTTGTATGGTTGAGATTTAGCAGCTCTGGCCTCCGTTGATAAGCCTAGAGCTCGAACATTGAACCTCTTACAATCTTCCCGTCTCCAGGTCGGTCGTTATCCAATGGGAGGCAGAAATTCCAGTAGCAAACGTAGTTGTAAATCATTGAACCCATTCAAGAATGCACTGAAAGCGAAGTACGGCCAGATCCAGTCTCACAACTCATACAAACTCCCGCCCGTTCCGCTTGTTATCTCAAAAATGATGCTCATGTGCGTTATTACCTAATGACTAACCGGCCTCGAACATGTCCAAGTCCAGTTGATACCCCCCTTTCCGGTTCTAAGACACACACCGCGTTGGCAGAATCACTGAGCTAAGAGTCCTATCCGGGCTAGGAAGCTGGGAGGGAGGCTGTGTGAAGTCTAATTTATCTTCCTAGCGGCACAGAGCTGGCAACGACATTAATTAAAAGAGCAACAGCAGCAAAATGAACCGGTCAAACACCAGACTCGTATTGCTCATTGCAAACAAGACGACGACTGGGGTTGGGCGATTTCAAATGCGCTCAAATGGCTCGTTGTCGAGTGTCATTGCGAGTGACGTGGACACTTATCCTTGTGTGTTGTGCAATCACCCGGAGCGGACCCCACGAAACCAATGGCCCTGTAGTTGGTCGATTGACTGCAAAAGGGAGCCTGCAACATTGAACGTTGAACGCTGCTGGAGAATGACTGCAACTTGTCCGATGTCGGGGGGAGCTTTCGTGCTTGTATTCAGCCAAGCTCGTTCTAATTACCGGTGTGCGTGTGTTTGTGTGTGTTGGTTGGTTGGAGCATTTCTCATAAGGCACTCGCGCGCGCGCCTTTTGCTCCTCCGACAAAACCTCGCCTCGTGATGCATTATTTTCCTTCATTCGTACCTCTTTCGCCGAGTATGTATACAAACACTTCATCATGTTGCTTTCTGCTTCTGCTGCTGGCTGCTGCTGCTGTTTGGGGTCTTGGAGCTGTTCGGGTTGAGCAGCTCGATCAGTCCAAGTCGTTGGCGCGATTTGTGTAGTAGCACATGTGTGTTCGGTCGTCGTCGTCGTCGTCGTCGTTGAAGTCGCCAAGTTTGTCGCGTATTCGAAAAAGTACGTGCGTTTCGTGCGTGCTTAAGCAGTGTGCAAACAATTTAGTGGCATTAAAAAAAAAGTGGTCAGCGGTCAACGCTTAACGATCAGCGAACAACAATCGGCGTAACAGGTTTATAGATGTACGTGACATTTTTTTTTTCGGTCGTTTTTCAACTTTTAATTTAGCCCGTCCTTCCGCTTGGGCTTGGGCTTGGGCTTGGGCTTGGGATTCGGTTGAAAGGAGAATTTCTAGTGTGAGTGGCAGTGACGGGTGGCAAATGCAATGCGGTTGCAGCTTCCCTTCAACGAGATGATTTAACGCATGGCTGGTGATTCCAACGTCGAAGACAAGCCCGCTTTTGCTGCTGTTGATCGTTTCGTTGCGATTTGGCTCCAATTGGAATGGGGACCGTATGTAGCAAACGGTGTTAATTGGTGAAGTGACTTGACGAATTGGTAGAGTGACATTTGGGTCGTGATTAATCTCTTAATTGTGTACATGTGTACATGTACAGCCTCTTGGATAACCGGTGAATGTTGAGGCGAAAAATGGAAAAGTGTATTCATATGGGCTGCAAAAAATAGCGTTTTCAACTCTAAATGTTACTGGTAAGTAAATCAAGAGAACAAGTAATCAGTAATCAGTGCGTATATTTTTACTTAAGCTTAAGCTGTTATTCAAAACTATACACTTATTAATATAAAAAGAAATGTCCGGATTTATAGACTGACATAGATCCGAGACAACATAGCAAGCGGTGTGTCGTAGGCATTCCGAAAAGAAGTTGAATTATGAGTGCGGTTCATACTATCCTTAAGGGCTCACGCTGAGCATTCTCGACGGCAGCCATTACCTCAAAATTTGGAATTGATATAACTCAGAATCTTTACTAGATATTGAATATTTCACCCCATCAGTTTGTATGCTTACTTGCTGTGAGCAATCTGATGGAATTCGTTTAGATGTTCATTCACTAACAATCAAGATATATAAATTTAAAAAAGCGATGCAAGTTTGCGAGAGAGAGAGAGATAGGAAAAAAAGTAGAAAAAAAAAAAATAAGAAATAAATTTCAAAAAAATTTTTTTATAGAAAAAAAAAAAAAAAAAAAAAAAAAACAAAAAAAGTGTTTTTTAAACAATAAAAAAGAAGAGTCCACGGAAAACAATTGAGTGAAATAAATTAACTATGCTCAAAGCGATTGTAGTTAATATAAAAATACACATTTTCTCCGAAGACAGCATATCGGTACAACTTTTCTGTGAAAATTTATCGTAAGTTTTGTTCTTTTATAACCCATATATTCAAGCGTTACATTTTGAAAAGCCGCAAATAAAACCGATAGTTATGTCTACCAGTTGAATCAGTATATCCCAAAGTATATTTGAGCAAAATTTGGAAAAGGTCTTTTTTTATTTTGCTTAAAATCAGCACATTGAAAATATAGTTTTTTATTCCGAAAATCTACATTAAACGGATTTATTTCAAGCGTTTGAGAACTTACCTTACCTTACCAATCAGACTAAGGCCGGTGTGGCCTCTGCTGTACACAGAAGTTGTTTCCATTGTAATCGGTCCATGGCTGTGCCTCGCCAGCCTCGCTGTCTGCGGAGGGTCCGCAGGTCGCCTTCTACTTGATCGATCCACCTTGCTCTTTCTTCTTGTACCTGTCGGTTCGGTTTCGAGAACCATTTTCAAAGGGCTGTCGTCCGACATTCTTACGACATGCCCAGCCCATCGTTGTCGACCGATTTTTGCGATTTGTACGATGGGAGGTTCTCCCAGCAACTGGTGCAATTCGTGGCTCATTCGCCTCCTCCACGTTCCGTCTTCCGTCTGTACTCCACCGTAGATCGTACGTAGCACCTTCCGTTCAAAGACGCCAAGGGTGCGTTGATCCTCTACTAGCAATGTCCATGTTTCGTGGCCGTAGAGAACTACCGGTCTAATTAATGTCTTGTAGATGGTCAACTTTGTGGTTCGGCGAACTTTGTTCGATCTTAGCGTCCTTCGGAGTCCAAAGTAGCACGATTGCCAGCCATAATGCGCCTTTGTATTTCTCTGCTGGTGTCGTTATCGGCGGTCACCAATGAGCCCAGATACACGAATTCGTCTACTACCTCGATTTCATCACCGTCGATCTGAACTTGTGCTAGGAGGCTAACTTTTTCTTCTCGTGAGCCTCTTCCCTTCATGTATTTTGTTTTTAACGCATTAATCACAAGCCCAATCCTACCAGCTTCAGCCTTAAATCTGATGTACGTTACCGCCATCGCCTCAAAGTTACGTGCTACGATATCAACGTCGTCGGCGAAGCCAAATAGTTGGACAGACTTCCTGACCCTCCAATGCAATGTTAAACAACAAACACGACAATCCATCACCTTGCCGTAACCCTCTCCGAGATTCGAAGGGACTCGAGAGCGTCCCTGATACTCGGACGACACACATCACTCGATCCATCGTTGCTTTGATCAACCGCGTCAGTTTTTCCGGAAATCCATATTCGTGCATGATTTGCCATAGCTGGTCTCGATCGATTGTATCATACGCTGATTTGAAGTCGATGAAAAGATGATGTGTGGGCACGTTGTATTCGCGACATTTCTGCAGTACTTGCCGAATCGCGAAAATCTGGTCCGTAGTAGCGCGGGCACCCATGAATCCCGCTTGGTATTGCCCCACGAACTCCTTTACAATTGGTGACAGGCGGCGGCATAACATTTGGGAGAGCAACTTGTAGGCGGCGCTCAGTAGCGTGATCGCACGAAAATTGCAGCAATCCAGCTTGTCGCCCTTTTTATAGATGGGACATACTATTCCTTCCATCCAATCCTCCGGTAAACATTCCTCCTCCCAAATCTTGGTAATTACCCAGTGCAGCGCTCTGGCCAGTGCTTCACCACCGTATTTTAATAGCTCGCTTGGGAGTTGGTCAACACCAGGGCTTTGTTGTTTTTCAACAGACCAATTTCCTCCTCAACTTCCTGAAGGGTCATGCTGCATTCTTCTCCTCTACTAACTGCTTGCATTCGCCATCAAACCAGTCATTTTTTCGATTCGGTGCAGAAGTACCTAGTGTCACTAATGCAGTGCTACCAATGGCGGTTCGAATATTTCTCCAGCCATCCTCAAGAGTAGCTGTGCCAAGCTGCTCTTCCGTTGGTAGGGCTGCTTCTAGCTGTTGCGCGTATTCCTGGGCAACTTCGGTTTCCCGTAGTAGCTCAATTCGTTTGATTGCGGTTTTGAATTGCTTCATATTAGACGCCCTGTGGTCGTTTACCTTTGCCAGCATGTATGACCATACGAAATAATCGAAGGGATTCAGATCTGGTGAAATGGGAGGCCATTCATTCTTGTCCAAAAAGAAGGTCAAATTTTCTCGGCACCAGCTCTGAACGAGATTTGCAGTATGCGATGGCGCTTCGTCCTGCTAAAACACATAGTGATCATCTCCAAACACCTCTTGTACATATGGCTTGACAACTTTCTCCAAAACTTCCGTTTTATAATATACGGTATTCACTTTAACGCCTTTTTCGATGAAAACTAGTGGTAATTTGCCTCCCCAGGCAACCAATAAGCAGTTCCAAAGCTTTTTAACGGCAGCCTATCAAGCAATTAAGTCGCCTTAAATGCAACATAAATGCCACTATTGGCCTAATGTACGGCTGCTTTACTGCAATGCTATGATAATGCTTCTTTAAAGCTTTTTTACATTCGAAATGCTTATTACAGGCTACAAGCATTTAAATAGCATCTGAAATGCAACTTTACAACAGATAGCATTCAAGATGCTGATATAATGCTAATATAATGCTTGTTACATCTGAAATGCTAATTTAGGGTTGATTTACTGCATATACTAATGCTTATGGGTTACCTGGGTCGCTTGCAAATTCCTTCCCAAACCATCACTGACGCAGCACTTTAGAACCGTGGAATATTTCTATCACTCTCTGGAACAGTTCTCGAAGAGAGAGCCCACAATCTGTCGATCTGGACATTGTAGAATTGTTGCAAGACGAATAACATTTCGTCGGAAAAGATAAATTCTTCCCCACCGTGCTGCGACAAAAGCAGACTTGCTCTTTCGAGTCGTTTCTGCTTGGAAGGTTGAAAGCTTGGAATCCGAGGTCATTTTGCAGTATATTGTGCATTCACGATCTCGAAACATTCAGATCTGCGGCCATTTTACGTAGAGAGCGCTGTGATTTTCGTCTAATCCGTTCCCTGACCACTTTAACAACTCGTGCAGTCCGCACCGTACGAGTACGACCGGATCTCTTCCGGTCATCTAACGAGCAGGTGTCACGGTACCTTCGGATGGTTCCGTACACAAAATCCCGCTTTACTCCAAGGTTTTTCAAATGTCTGAAAATAGCGCCCGGGCGCTCACCTTTCAAAAAAAAAATTTTATCACCACAGCACGAAACACCTTCATCGCTGGTAAAAGATAAACACCGAATGAAAACAATCGGACATAACCTAAAAGCGTTTGTTACATAGGGAACGTCCATTTATTATGTCACGCAAAAAGTGACTTTTTATCGACCCCCCACCCCCCACCCCCCCTTGTCACGTGTTTTGTATGGACCTTCAACATTTTTTGTATGGATTGTCACGTTATCCCAAACCCCACCTCCCCCATTACTGCGTGACATAATTAATGGACCATATACATGAAGCATGTTGAGTAGTTGCAGTAGTTGCACGACACCAATACAAGGAAAAAGTGTATGAGAATATATTGGACACGGTGTATAGTGAAGATCTTTAATAGGCACTATTCTCTCTTGAACAGCTTATTGAAAATCATCATTTGAATATCTCTAGGTATGTTTTAAAATTCCATGTACTGTTCAATAAGTTCGAATACAACTTTTCATCGTTGTGTAGGTGCACACCATGTGCATTCTGTGTATTGGTATTGGTGTCAGCTATAGCCTCATATATAGGCAAACCGACGCGCACAGTGTCGAGTTGAAGGAGTACCGCGACGTCGTTGTAAAGTGGCTTGCGAGAGGTGAGCGATCCGGCGACATATTCCGGCGGTTGAAATCATCTATACCACCATCCATCGGTTCCGGGAGACGGGCTTGGCCATAGGCCATGCGAGATCCGGGCGGCCACGTTCAGCGAGGACGCCAGCAGCCATCAAGAGGGGGAGGGAGCGGGTTCGCCGAAAAATGAACCGCTCGATCCGGAAAACCGCTGCTGACCTGCAAACTTCAAAAATGACATGTAAATTTCTGTCCTCTGAGACCGACACATGCAAGCGTCCTTTAGCACACAAGAATGTGTTGAAAGAGATGAGAAAATATATTCAATCAAACACATCTTTTGTCGACTTGCGTATGTGTCAGTTTCAGGAGACATACTTTAACACGGAATCTTTCTTTACGTTCCCCGACTTTTTACAAACATGAATTACGTCTCGTGTAAAATTCATAATTTCTAAGTGTGTGTCGATCAGGACTGCCCACACCACCATGATGAAGTACCTGGGATACAAGCCGTTCGAGAAACGCAAGATTCAACGGAGACTACAATGAAGAAGAGGCTGGACAGAGCCAAACTGATACTTTCGCGGCACGCAGGTCAGTAGTTCGTGTTTTCTGATGAGAAACTCTTTGTCTTGCAACAGACGCACAATGTTTATTTGTAATCGTATCATCCGACAACATGGTCTTAATGAAATCTTAATGTATAATAATAATACTAGTTATTAGCTAAAAACACGCATTGAGCGTAACTGTTCTTTAAATGTGTTAGTTGACAAATTAAAGTCGAAAACATCATAACCTGCCTGAAAACGTCTGGAGATGGAGTTGAGAGGATCATTCGAGCCATACGTCGTATTTCTTGTCCTTGGTTGTAGAAATTGCCTGGATCGAAGAACACGTTGAGGAGCATAAATCTGCAAACGCTCAAGCAATGTTGCACTGTCAATTTCCGCACGAAGTATTTTTGCTGCAAATACAGCTTGATCCACCAAACGGCGATTTTGAAGCGTTTCAATGCCCAGCAAAGCACAGCGATCTGCATATGGGGGTAGATTTAAAGGGTCACGACAGGGCAGATTTCTAAGAGCAGACCTCACAAACCTCCGCTGAATGGATTCAATCCTAGTGATCCACACCGCTTCGTGAGAGGACCAAACAACTGACGCATACTCCAGAATAGACCGGACGAGCGAGCAATACAGAGCACGTAGGCACAAGGGATCATCAAAGTCATGAGCAGTGAAGCCTAGCTGACGGTTGGCTGTGTCAATTATTTCCGAATAATGCATCTTGAATGTCATTGGCGCGTCAAGTAGCACTCCAAGGTCCTTAATTTTATCAACCCGTTCCAGTTGCTCCCCATGCATCGTGTAGTTGTAGTGAATAGGCATTCTACAGCGATGGAACGATATTATAGAGCATTTGGAGACACTCACTTTAAGGAAGTTGTGGCTACACCAAGAAGCAAAAAGGTCAATAAGCTCTTGAAGTCGTCTGCAATCAGCTTCTTGTCGGATGACAAGAAAAACTTTCAAGTCATCAGCATAAATGAGTAACCCAACGCTTACCAGAACGTTTACGACGTCATTGAAAAATAATACGAATAGTAGAGGACACAGATTGCTCCCTTGGGACACGCCGGACAGGGGAGAAAACCAGCTGGATTGAGTTATACCAATTTTAACAGTCAATAGTCTGTTGCCTAAGTATGATCGAAGCCACTTACACATTCTGTTTGAAACTCCCAGTCGTTGCAGTTTTGCCAAAAGGTTCACGTGGTTTACGGTGTCAAAGGCAGCTTTTATGTCAGTGTAAACTGCGTCAAGTTGCGCTCAAGCATCCATTGCTGCAATGGCAGTCGCCGCAAATTCGCAAAGATTACTATTCACCGATCTTTTGGGGCAAAACCCGTGCTGGCAAGAGCTAATGTAGTTTCGACACGTGCTTCGCAAAACTTCGTTGACAATGGATTAAAAACACTTGGAGCCAGCTGCCAGCGATGTTATACCTCGGTAATTAGAGATGTCGGTTTTATCTCCTTTCTTATGTACAGGAAGCATATACGATGACTTCCATGCGGAAGGAAATTGTTGAAATTGGAGAGATTTGTTGAAAAAAGCTTGAAGAGGTGCGGTCAGCATACCAACACATCTTCTAAAGACGCACGAAGAATCGCCATCTGGACCGGGGTTGTATGATAGCTTCAGCTTTTGTACTGCTGATTCAACCATCACTTCAGAAATGTCAAACACATCCAAGTTTATCACATCTCTCGGTACAAAATTCAGAGCCAATCTTATTTCATCTATTGATGGAACACGGTCTTCAAAAATGCTAATGTGAATTTTTTAGAAAACAGTTCACACTTCTGCTCTGCAGTGCGAGCATGAAGGCCACCATCGAAGTTGGCAGACCATTTTCTTTACGTTTTGAATTAACGAAGCTCCAGAAGCGTTTTGGGTTCCGCCGAAGATCATCTTGCCTCCTTTTTACGTAGCATTTACACAAAAATCGATTGTATCCTCTATAGAGACGACTCGCTTCATCGAATTGGCGTTTTGTGAATGGACATCTCCATTGACAGTACTTCTCGTGGCATTCGTGGCGCTGTTGGCGTCAGGACTCGACAACACCTCAGACCAATCAGTCTCCGACAGCAACTGGTTCAATCTAACATAATTTCCACGCCGAAAGTCACGACCAGTGAAGTTATTATTGATCGGGTTGCGTTGTCGTAACCCTTGGAAGGCAATAGTATCAAGAAGCATATGACCAGCAATAGAAATTAGGGATTGTTGCGGGTCGACAAAAGCAAATTCGTCATTGTTGTTTTTCTTCCAGACCAGTCGAGGCTGATTAAAATCTCCGAATAAAATTATTGCACTCGTGTCACTCCTGCTTCGATTGACTTCAGACATTGCATCGAGATGATGTTGCATAAAAGAGCTATTTTGACTTTTATCCGGGGGTATGTATAGTGCTCCTATCAACAACACCACAGGTTTTAAAGTAATTCTGACCCACAATTGCTCAACATTAGAACCAGTAGAGAGCATTCCGTTTGTACCGCAGCGGTCCACACGAAAAACACAATAATCGCCATCAAAGAGCTGCTGAGAAAGTATACGGTCATCAAGCCAGGTTTCCGTGAAGACGTAGACGTCGTAGTCCAGTTTTGACGTAGAATCCAAAATGATCGGATGTGAGCGTCGACGTTGGCCAGCATCCCGCGGTTCCAGAGCGCCACGTCGGTGATGGTTAGCCCCCCGCCCCCTTAAAGCACACTTGTTAAAAATCGGGACAGTTGACTGCTTTGTGGCTCAATTAAGTCACCATCAAGTTGCTGCTACTATTTTTGACTATTTTGTGCTGCTTGGGCCGTATTCAGGTGTGGGAAGCTCCCACTGGTGTTTATCGAGAAAAACTTGAAAATCATCGCCGCGTCCTATAAAACCGAGGTTCTGGAGAAGGTTGTGGCCCCGGCACTTCGGGACCTCTACGGGAAGCATCATTACGTCTTACAACAGGACGGCGCCCTGGCGTCCAAGCGTGGCGTCGGAAGAATTTGACTGATTTTCCCGATAAGACTTTGTGGCCGCCCAGCTCACCGGACCTTTATCCCCTGGACTTTTATGCATAGTCGTACATGCTGGCCAAGCAGACCGAACATCAAATGAGCACTATGGACCAATTTAAGAAGCTCATTTACAAGATCTGGGACGAGATGCCGATGGAGCTGGTGCGTGCCACGTGCGATTCTTTTGAGAAACGTCTCAAGCACAAAAGGGGGAGGGGGGGGTCTCCCAGCGAATATGTCATAAAGGTTCTCAATAAACATTGCTTTAATTGCTTTAATAAAAGTTGACTCAGAAAAGAATATCGTGTATTTGCATTCTTTTTAACACATTTCTAAAGTGTATTTGAACTTATTGAACACCCTGTATAGATAAACGTCGTACGTTGTTGACGACTGACAGTTTTGGTCATAATTTTACAAGCCAATATTACCCCCCCCCCCCCGTCCCCCGTTACCTGCCCTTTCCTTCTTGCGTTTCGGGGTATTATCTCCCCCCCCCCCCCCCCCCCAACCAATTCAAACTAGGGAACATATTTGTTTTTTGTAGTCAAAGGAACATAGGGTAAGGGGATGTAATGTTAGCCTAGCTCCTTCATTCGGCCTATGTACCAAATATGTCATTAAATCAGCGATAATCAACAAAATTATGTTGCCATCATGATGACAGATTTAATTCAAAGAATTTCGGACATTATTAATCAATTTACTATTGTTCACTTCCGTGTAATTTAAGATTTTCGTAACTTTTTAGACATCATGATTTCACTGGCTAAGCTGAACAAATTAACTCCTGATCTTTGAATGATCTAAATTTGGCTAAATTGAAGCAACAAACCAAATAATGCAACCAAGATGTACAGAAAATAGTCACACGTTACAAACTATCTGTCCACATTGATAAAATAACAATGATTTTACAAGAAAACCGTAGACCCAATGTTGAGGACATATTTTTTTCTTTGTTCCCAACTATGCCCTGTTGTCTGGATAACTTAGTAAAAATGTTGTTATTGATAAAATTTTCAGTAAAAATGTATAAGTTTCGGTTGAATATTTTCCAAATGGCTCATATAAAGAAAAACCAAAGGAACAAAACCTGTGCAAAGTGAAATATTATGTTTTCACTATCGAACCGACAATAAATCATATGTGAAAATCTTTTAAGTGTTTCAAAGCAGTTTAAGTTAAGTTGGTTTTGTCAAATTTTATGTTGGATAAAGCGAATACAGCTGGCAATGCCTTAAATCATAAAATCTTGAAGAAAAATCATACAAAGACTGCATTTAATAAAAAATCGATCGAATGGGACGAAGTTGCATCCATGAATAGGCCCAATTTTTTGCTTATAGACCGATATTACATCCATATCCCTCGAAAGTTTCTGACTTTATAAAAAGAGTTGTGTAACTTTTCGTGATACATGTTACCAAACATCTTATTTAACGTATCTAAGCAAGTGTATAGCAAGCTAAATATCGCTTATAGCTTAAATTTTGTATGAGTAATAATAAAAAATGTAATCGATCGTTGCATATTAGGCTGAGTCAAGGGACACATACCCTATCTATATTTTTTTTTTTGTTATACAATACACAGATTGACCCCCCCCGGAGGGGCATGGAAGAAAGGAAAAAAGAAAAAATTTTATTTTTTATTATTTTTATTTTTTTTTTTTTTTTTTATTTTTTTAATTTTTTATTGCCACACACACAAAAAAAAAAAAAATTAAACACGACCAACATTCTATTTAAAAAAAAAAGGGGGGGGGGAAAAAAAAAAACCAGTAAAAAAAATTTCCCCGCAACCGACACCACCCCAATTTGACAAAAAAAGTGTTTTATTGAATTTATTTTCTCATCTCTTTCAACTCATTCTTGGGTGCTAAAGGACGCTTGCATGTGTCGGTCTCACGGGACAGAAATTTACATAACATTTTGGTAGTGTGTAGGGTTCTGATGCATGGTCAGTACAACCCGGGAACATCTTGACACTTCTAGTACATTGTTACTGAAACCCAAAAAAATGGTCCGGTGGTACTGTCAAACGTGTCGAACCGAAAAAAAAATCTAGCTTATCTTCTAAAAAGGTCGAAATGCAGATATTGTGAGCGATAAAAATGTTAATGTAAAGTTTGTTACATTTTGCGCTTGCAGTGAACACGGAACCAGTGGAACTATAAAAGTGTGTTGTACATAAATTACATCACGCACTGAAGGGAGGGAGAGAAAATTTGGAATTGTTTCTTATCAAACGTGTTTCAAAGGGGAAGAGGGAGCCGATTAGCGTTTCCTAAGGAGAGCGGTCAATCATCAATTGCGCAAGAGTTTCAAGGGATCGTTCAAACATGAAGTCCATTATTTTTTAACAAACAAATGTTAGCCGTTTGAATATATCTGAAAGTGAAATAACGTTTGGAAGGTAAAAGCGATTATTACATTGTTTGCCAAACCATTAATTTAAAGTTCTTTGTGTAGAGCCGATTTTATTTTTTTGTAAAATGTAACGTCATCATAGATATTCCATGTAACAAATTAAGTCATGTCAACAGTTTTTCATTAAGTGTTGCAAAGCTCACCATTCATTTTTTTTTTCGAACTAGGTATTTAAAAACAAGATAAACTCCAGTCAAAATCTGGAAAATCTACTTCCGAAAATCGATTTGTCTCGAGAACTATATGAGATACCTTAAGTAAGAGGTTATCATGCATCAGAATGATCGATTTTCGCTAGTAGGTTTTCCGGATCTCGACAGAATCGAGTTCCTTCATGTATTTTTATAAACATAGGTAATAATTTCATTCTTTATAATAGATTTTACATTATTGCATTTATTTTATCTTATTATATATTTCTCTACGGTAAACAACGTTTATGACTGTTAAGGTAAATCGCTATTCACCCCGGAAAAGATTCAAATTATTAAGCTTTTGCGGAGTGTGTGCTTTACCACATTTTTTAGCATATTGTTCCAGTCGCAGCTTTAGATAAAAATCAATGCACAAATATATTAAGATGTTGCGATGGTTATTCACTAAATCTTGATTCAAAATGTGCCGTGATAGTTGCAAAAAAAACAAGCCGCTGGGTGTTGTAAATTGTCATGACGATCATGTTTTCCAGCTTCGCATAAAACTTGGCAATGTTGAATTTATGAAGTATTCGGCATCCTGAATGACCTTTTTTTTTCTTTAGCATTTTGCTTTTTGCTTTCACAATTAACTTATTGCTTGCCCTCAAATAAGTGTTCTAAATGCACTTCCACAGTTATTAATTGAGAGCTTTCGATGCCAAGTACCATTTTCGCATTAGTATGATTGTGTGGCAAGTTCAATTATACCCTATGCCAAGGGAGTCGAGAAATTTTCCTTTACGAAAAATACCTAGACCAGACCTGGAATCGAACCCAGCCACCTCCAGCATGGTGTTGCTTTGTAGCTGTGCCTTTACCGACTGAGCTTAGGAAGGACCCCGAGATCTCGAATGACCTGTAGCAAGCATTGTTCACACTTTAGTTTTCCAACTAGTTGTTTCTGAACGTGAGTAGCGAAATACCGCAGCGATTGAGTGATAAACTCATCATCCGTTTGAAAATTTCCGACCATTTCAGCAGAATTCTCGTCATCGTATTCAATGGTTAATGAGTTCTTCACTGCTTCAAGGTAGAACAAAGAATTTTCTTCAGGATGAAGCATGTTCAGTTCATCGAAGTTTTGGCAAATAGCATATGCTGATAAAGTGACATTGTTATTCACAATCAACCTTTTGTACATATGCTGATGTAAACTGCACAGTGGTTGGATTGTTGTTGTTGCCCACTTTTGGCCTGATAGCAGCAAAAAAATGTTTCCAGGTGATCCTGGTTGAATCTGTAGTAGGGTATTTCACTCAGTTCCTGGAGTTTTTCGACATGTCTCCTATACAGTTAATTGAAACTCTGTATCAATTCTGTGCCATTTTCAACTCCCGCTCCCCCTCACGTAAAAAAGATATTCAATACGTGTATGAATTTTGACATCCGCTTCCTCCCAACGTAAATGTTAATCTTTTTCATGAAGTACCTCAGTAAAAAAAGCAAAAAAAAAAAATCATTGTTTAAACGGTTTCTATGGCCAATCAATAACTTTCATTTAATCTCAGATTCATTGGATACAATACACCGCGCGACGTAATGTTCACAAAATACAACGCGGTGCAACACTTTCGAAACGCTGCGGTTGTACTTTTGCTCGGAGGAAAGCCGCGTGAAATATTTATTTCAATATTTAAAATACTTATAACTGAAATTATATCATGAATATAAAAAAAGACTCCTTTGATATGCTACGCTTGCTTGTTGTTTTGCAACCACACATGACGCAGCAAAAACATACTCCTCCGAATAGAAACATCTGTGCATCTGTCAGGGGCGACCCCAATGTTTACGTTGCGGAGCGACATCTACGATTTGCAAGTGGTTACACGAAACTAAGTTAATCTGTCATGTTGTGGGGGGGGATTGGGTCAGTATCGGAGTCATTTATTGTTTTCTTTGTAATGAATCTGATTTTCACTGATAAAGGGTCGCGCATTTGAAGAGTGCTCTCACTCCTCAAAGGTTGAAATAGCAGAAACTTTCAATAAAAGTCGATTCATTGCCAACAAAACAAACAATGACAACTGAAACAACACCGAATACTTCATCATTTCACAATAGTGATGAAGTAACTCGACATGCACTAAACAAAGGATACGGGTTATACTGCAATAGATCAAATTACTGGTCGCAGTGGTTTATGTCCCGAACAGAGGAAAAAAAAAGCGCCACGATAGATTCTGACGTTGATTATGTCAGAACCGATGATTAGATCTAGATAAAATCTTCAAAAGGTCGAAAGTAACAATTGTAAACAATGACTTCAAACGTAAATTTCCTGGAAATGCCAGGTTGCTCACATCTATATCTACTACCGACGGGAAGGTAATAACTCCCTGTATCTGTTTCTGGTGCTATTTTGTTTGTGGGAGCAAGGAAATCCCAGAAAAATACTCTAGAAGTCATTGTTTACAAATGTTACTTTCGACCTTTTGACTATTTTGTCTAGAGATGTTCTAATTAACCTCCAGGAACGTGTACTTAAATCATAAACAACCAACATAACACTGGATCCGCTTGTAGATCTTAATACGCTGCTCCAGGAAATTCTCGGATGATCCATTCAACACCAATATTTCATTTTACTCGGATCTTTGAACTTCCAGAAATTCGAACCGAATTCATAAACTACCAACATATCTCTGGTTATACTTGTAGATGTTAAGAAATGAATTCCAAGAAATACTTTGATGTCATGGACCGTCCATTGAAGCGTATATTTTATTTAATCTACACCAGGTCCAACACGTGCTCATACAAATTGAAACTACATTTATTCCATATTGGCAATTCAGTTTTCATAATTGATAACAATGATTGAAAGGTATCGTCCCACAGATACATTACACCATGACCTTTGGATTAACTGTCATTAGTGCATGAAATACTACAGAATAAAAATGTATAATAGATTGACAATTATTATTATTATTAGGTGCGCAACTAAGTTCTCGCTGTTTTTTGGTGAAAAAGGAACTTTATTTTGAAAACAAAGGTTACAAACGAATTATTCAAAGTATTGCCCATCACTAGCTACCACTTTTTCCCATCTTTCTGGTAGAACGTGAATACCATTTCGATAGGACTGTTCGTCTTTTGATGCTATCCAAGAATCAAGCCATTTTGAGATGTCATCATATGAGTGGAATTGCTGACCAGTGAGACCATGTGCCATCGAACGGAACAAGTAATAATCGGACGGTGCAATATCAGGAGAATATGGCGGGTGGGGTAGGACTTCCCATTTGAGCGTTTCCAAGTAGGTTTTCACGGGTTTCGCAACGTGAGGTCGAGCGTTGTCATGCTGAAGAATCACTTTTTCGTGTCTGTGCTCGTATTGTGGCCGTTTTTCGTGCAGTGCTCGGCTCAATCGCATCAATTGAGTTCGATACCGTTCCCCGGTAATGGTTTCGTTTGGTTTCAACAGCTCATAATAAATAACACCAACTTGGTCCCACCAAATACACAGCATAACCTTCGCAGCGTGAATATTCGGCCTAGGCGACGATGTTGAAGCATGCCCGGGCAGTCCCCATGAATGTTTCCATTTTTGGGTTACTGTAATGAATCCATTTTTCGTCACCCGTCACAATGCGATGTAGAAAACTCTTCCTTTTTTGCCGCTGGAGCAGTTGTTCACAGACGAAAAAACGACGCTCAACATCTCTTGGCTTCAAATCGTAAGGAACCCAAGTTCCTTGCTTTTGAATCATTCCCAACGCATGCAATCGCTTAGAAACGGCTTGGCGGGAAACTCCTAATCCTGAACCAAGCTCTTCTTGCGTTTGACACGGATCCTCATCGAGCAATGCCTCCAATTCAGAGTCTTCGAAGTTTTTTGGCCTTCCTTCACGCGGACGATCATCAACACTGAAATCACCGTTTTTGAAGCGACGAAACCAATCACGACACGTTGTTTCACTCAGAGCAGCATCACCGTAAACTTTTTGGAGCTCTCGATGTGCTTCAGCCGCCGTTTTCTTCGAATGAAAGAAGAAAATCAACACTTCCCGCAAATGACGATTGTTTGGCACGAAATCAGACATCTTCAAACAACCAAAATATACAACACTAAACCAAAATCACTGATTTGGCAAAGCGGTTTGTTTACCATATGTCTGAGCTTGGTTTATGACGCTTGAGATCTACAACATTCGACCAGCACTTACTACTGGCGCCATCTATTGCTAAACAGCGGGAACTTAGTTGCGCACCTAATAGTATGTACAGTTGATCGTATTGCTCGCGACAATAAGATAACATTAGGGCTCACTGTTTCTACAATAGAATCTATTGTAAATTGAGACATCAACAATAGAATAAGGGGGTTATTATGTATCTTAACAATAAAAATATAACTTTTTTCTGAACAAATTTGAGTTAATACCTATTAATTGTATTGTTTTACTATAGTTGAAAATAGTATATGGGGTGTATAGTGTTGGAATAATGAGCCTACCTACACGCGAATACACCCCTGTAGGAAACAACTACTACGATCTAAGTTCTGTGACATACCTTTTAAATTGACTATCCTTTGTACTATTCAGTAATAAACAAAAGACATCAAAGTTAACAGTCTCCGCGTATTTTTAATCGTTACTACGAATTCTGATTCCGAAGTATATTTCTGGTTCTATTCCGCTGTTAATCCGCCCACTGGTTATGGGCCCAGGATAGACCGAGCGAGCAAACGTTTATTTTCGTCGGGATTCGCGAAGTGCATTTGTTCCTGTGAACGGAGGAGGAAAACGTAATGGCGGACACGTCAAAATTTGCCGTCCCGAAGTTGAATAACCAGAATAACCAATCCTGGAAATTCAAAATGGAAATGCTGCTTATCCGTGAGGAGTTATGGGATGTAGTGTCTGGCACAAAACCGGAGACTGTGACTGCTGCTGCGTGGGCAAAAAGTGACACGAAAGCCCGTGCGACGATTGGTCTGTGCGTAGATGATAGCCAGACCAGTCTGATCAGAAATTGTATCTGTGCAAAAGACGCCTGGAAGGCGCTCAGAGATTACCATGATAAGGCATCGGAAGTCTATCTGCTGAAGAAGCTGACTCATTTGCAGCTTGTCGAAGGAGGAGATATGGAGGAGCATCTGCAGGAATTTATCGATTTGCTGCAGAGAATTGCTGATGTGGGAGATCCGATCCCCAGTAAGTGGCAAGTTGCAATGTTGTTGTGTTCGTTGCCAGAATCTTTCGATCCGTTGACGACGGCTCTTGAACAGCGGCCGAAGAAGGAATTAACGTTACCCGTGGTGAAGTCGAAGCTATTGGTTGAAGCGGAAAAACGACGCGAATGGACGGAAGGTGCTGCTGCTGTTGGTGGAAAAGCTCTACGTACGTGGGAGAACCAGAAGAAAGGCGGTGGTAATCGTAATGGTAGTGGAAGTAAGGAAACTCGTGTGTGCTACCACTGTAAAAAACCCGGACATTTTAAGCGGTTTTGCCGAGCATTTCAGAAAGAGTGCGCTTCTGGAACTCCGAAACCCGAAGCAAACCATAATCCTAAGGACGATAAAGCGAAGCATGTTCGAAGTGTCGTTGAGGGACCCGTTGCGTGGGTCGCTGGTCAAGGTGAGCAGTGCAGCTGGTTTGTTGACAGCGGTGCATCCCGGCACATGACAGGAAATCGAAAATTCTTCAAAACGCTAAAAGCAACGACGGGATTGAGCGTAATGCTTGCGGATGGTGAAAAAGCAGAAGTAGCTGGTATCGGGACTGGAACCATCGTTGGCGTGAAAGGTGATAACAGTCCAATTGGCATTGTTTTGTCCGATGTGTTGTTCGTCCCCAAGTGGGCAAGTGGGCTGGTATCAGTGAGTACGTTAGCGAGTAAGGCATTCCAAGTAGTATTTGTTGACAAGGGTTGTGAGGTGCGCAATGCGAGAGGAGAAATTACAGCGGTTGCTGATCGATATGGCAGTCTTTATAAATTGCGCAGCCCTGAGCAAGCGATGGTCAGTTTTCAACCATCACATACGTTGGATTGTCAGCATACTTGGCATAGGCGGCTAGGACATCGTGACCCAGAAGTTGTCAAGGAAATGTTTACGAAAGGCCAAGTTAAAGGGATGCAGTTAGTGGATTGTGGAATCCGAACCACATGCCAGTGTTGCCTAGAGGGTAAGATGGTAAGAGCTCCATTTCCGAAACAGGTGAACCGTGGCGCTAAAGAGATGTTGGATCTAGTTCACACGGATGTCAGTGGTCCAATGACAACAACTTCCAGTGGAAATCAGTATTTTTTTATCGTTTATTGACGATCACACTCGCATGACATTTGTGTTTCTCTCCAAGCAGCACAGTAAATCCTATATGGGTTTTCAAAGCTTATTAATAACATGATCAGTCTTTCAACGTTTGATTTAGTGTCTCATATACAACTCGTTTAAAACAAAAAAAGCGCAAGAGGTGGAGCTTATATATAACATGTATGAGGTTATAAATGAGTGGTTTTCTTAACTTGATTATAACTTAAATACAACCCATGCTTACGTTGTAAACAATGCAGAAAAAGTTATATAGGTGTTGTAAATAAATATTTTTGGCTTACAAGTTCTCCTTCTCATCCGTGAGTTGTTTTCTCGATAAAAATAAAAACAAAACTTTGGGGAAATCATCAAGGTGAACAATTGCAGTGGAGATGCAAAAGGAGAGTGAAATATCAATATATTTTTTTGCATAATTTGTGTTAAAATAAATCTTCTTCATCCAAAAAATACTTGAGCCCTTTCAATTTTATGGTGAAATTTTGCCTTCTACTCGCTGAAAATTCACGCGCTAAGTAAAAAGATTACTTTTAATGAACGGAATTGTAAAATATATACGTGACTATAATTTTTAATTCATTAAAAACGTGAATTTAATATAAAAAATAATGAAGAATTAAACTTACAGTAAAATCCATCTCAAATTTCTCTCAAAGCAGGGCTACATAAAGAATTCTTCAATGAAATATTTTATGTCCTCTAATCACACCCAATATAACCGCCATATTCATCATAGCCATTGAAAACACGAATACACTACCCCTTAAATAATTTGGAATAGAATAAAAAATGGAAAAATTTTAAAGATTTAAAATTGAATAACACAATTAGACTTCATTTGGTTCAAAAAATAACTAATAGAATATTTTTGGAAAAATATAAAAATGTTTCCTACCCGCATCTTTCACAAAATTGGTTTGATGCGTATTTTGTGTACAATTAATGTTCCATTTATGATAATGAACTAACCATATCTGAAAAATGTTTTGTCAATCCAAGCGATTTTAAGACAAATAGCAGAATAGAGGTAAGTCTCGACCAATTTAGGTGAGTATTAGCGTAATTTTGCTTTAGTCTAATGGTAGAAAAATAATAATGCTTGTATGCACGTCCTAGGTATGAACTTGAGCATACATCTTGATTCCCCTCTTTTCTATCATCCATGATTTCGTTGCTAGCGTTGCTATCGTTGCTATGTACCGAACAGCGAAATCGATCTTAGCAACATGTTCAAATAGAATGTGGAAAATCCATCAATTTCAAATCAAGTCAGAACGGAACGGATGTTTTGCCGCGGCTGCAAATTTGAAGCTCCAAGATATCATTTACCCTAATTGCAAGCAACCAACTTTCTAATGGTTTACTGGATGACTTTATACCGAAACTTCTTGAAAATTTACCGAGTGAGTATCAATCACCATACAAATTATCCGTATTTAAGGTCATATTCGACCAAAAGCCTTAATATTTCATGTTGAACACTTTTCAATGATGCGGTCAACGTGTATAACTTGTTTTTTTTTTTTATTGTAGATTTTAATTGGGTCATTTGCCACATATCTGAGGTGAGGTTTGTACTCGTGACTTCGCGGCTCATGAAACTTGTCAAGATATTAGCATCTGAAAAATCAATGGATCGGAATTTCCCCAGTTTGGAGGATGATGTAATCAAAAGAGGTCCATAAAAGGATTAATAGGACTGTCGTCAACATAACAGTAGCATTGAATTTAAAAACTCCTACACATGCGTGAGTATGGTGATTATTCCTTCAAAACTGAAAGTAGCATTCTTGAGAGTCTATTGCACTTTGAAATTTTTCACTCCTAGGGCTACCAAAGTTTTATAAATAGAGAGAGAGAGAGAGAGAGAGAGAGAGAGAGAAGGATTAGTATTTTCCATTTAATTCCACTAAATTTTTTGTATCCTTGACAGGTACGGGTATTTCGCCGACAATGTGCAAATTTCTTCAGTGTCTTGTACTAATAACTCGACTATTAGTACAAGACACTGAAGAAGTCTGCACATTGTAGGTGAAATACGCGTATCTGTCAAGGACACAATAAAGGTAGTGATATAAAATGGAAAATACTAATCTTTCTCTCTCTTTCTCTCTCTCTCTCTCTCTCTCTCTCTCTCTCTCTATTTACAGACATTCCGCTAAGAAGCTCTCATTCATTAGGATTCAAAATTTTATGTTATTGAAGAATCTCGCTTTGGCAAACCATGGCTCATGAAGTACCAGTATACATAATTGAAGCAGCTGCATTCACCTGTTCCTCGATTATGCCTTGTTCAGACTACAGAGTTATAATATGTTATAACAGAATACACCATCAAGATAGCCTTATAACCTGTTATAACTCTGTAGTCTGAACAAGGCATTAGACTCCTCATGAATCCACCTAAAAGCTGAACGCGCAAAAAACTGGAGGGAATCTCGCTTAATTTACGAATTCGTGTAGAACTAAAAGGACTACGTATCTGTTTTCAATCTGAAAAACCCTGACGAATATCGGCCAATTAAAACAAATGCTTGATCTTGTATGAAAGCTTTGTTTTCTGTAAGTAATTTTTATCGATAAATGTTATAAAGGTTGTGAGCTGCTATAAAATTCTATCGTTTCTTCATTGCAGTGGATCTCTTTAGGTAATTCCAACATTTAAATTAACTGTACAGTGTACTTGGTTGAGCTTTTCATTTCAGGAACTGCCCAAAAAATTGAATTCGATGCATTGGTGCTTCCCTAATTTGTTAAGAAATAGAACAACCAATAGTTCTTACTATGGGATTGTAATCGCGTTCAATGATGGTTTATGTGATCAAGCAAACATAAAATGTCCTTCCGTGAGCCAACAAAATTTGTAAAAACACCCAAGCGCTATTCTCAAGTATTGAAGCATCTGTGAAACCAAAATATCTTTACAAAAACGTTAGGTACATAATAATACTCCAATTTTGTGCAACATCTTCAATGAGAATTGAAGATCCCCAATGGTGTTGATGTAGTAAGATTTGGTATCTCTGGTTAAGCGACTTTTCGTTTGATTTGTATGGCTAATTTCACCCGGGATGAGCAATCTCACTTCTCTATCGCATCACTTTTAATTCACCCAAACGTCACACAAACTTCGGTAAATAGAGGGGCTTATTACGGTTGTCACCTTCACTATCACTTTCACTTCACTTACACATCACCTCACTTTTTTTAATGCTATTACTGGTATCACCGTGATCAAAAATGAACTCCGTGAGGCGAAAGTGATAGTGAAGTGAAAATCGTAGTAGCCCTCAGAAAATCTACTGGTTGCGTCACTTTTTTCGGTGGCGTGATGGTGCCGTGGCAACCATAAATACACCGAGTTCATTCGAATCGTCTCCTCGGATGAACTATTTCTTATTTTTTCACTTGTGTGACATTCGTAATAAGGTTTTTTGTTTTCACTTTGTTTTCACCGTGAAGTGAAAACCGTAATAAGCCCCATAATTTGTTAGGACACGTCTCACCAGTGGTAGTGTCATTTTTATGCAAAGGCTTTGACCGCCAAGTTGAACTATGACGAGCTGGCGGAAAACATTGATAGGTTGGGTTCAAAATCTATCTGGGGCTTATTACGGTTGTCACCTTCACTATCACTTTCACCTCTCTTACACATCACCTCACTTTTTTTATGCTATTACTGGTATCACCGTGATCAAAAATGAACTCCGTGAGGTGGAAGTGATAGTGAAGTGAAAATCGTAGTAGCCCTCAGAAAATCTATGGTTTGCGTCACTTTTTTCGGTGGCGTGATGGTGCCGTGGCAACCATAATAACACCGAGTCCATTCGAATCGTCACCTCGGATAAACTCTTTCATATTTTTTCACTTGGGTGACATTCGTAATAAGGATTTTCCTTTTCACTCCGTTTTCACCGTGAAGTGAAAACCGTAATAAGCCCCTTTTTTCCTCCGCCCCCCCATCTACAACTTCTCGACCAACCCCTCCCCAACAAAAAAAAACAAAAAAAAAAAAAAAAAAAAAAAAAGACCACAAAAGTATTTTGTAGATTTTTAAAGGGGGGGCAACCCCACAATTCTCACCCCCACCAAAAGTACATTTGGAGTATTTTGAAGCTTGGATAAAATTTCAATTAAGCCTTTTTCTAAACCATAGTGCCAATATTGCCCGTCAAGGTTTTTGTCTGACTTAATATTTGTCTTACGTGGAGTTTGAATCAGTGTTCTTGCATCTTTGGTAAGGTATTTGTAGAGATATGGGTGTTCAGTATAGCTAGAAGTGAATTGACAGCATTGTGTTTAACTTGATGAACAATCGCCCAATTTCTAAGATCATCGCGTAAATCTTGGGGGTTTTGAGTATTGTCGACATCATCATCGTCATCACTTTCCGTTTCTACGTCATTTCCAGGATTCAGAATGAAATCAAATCCTTCATTCTGCGTCAATGGTGTCGTCGTACTTAGATTTGGCGCATTCTCGTTTGCTTCAATTTTTACACTACTGGACATTTCTTCCTCACGCGAATTTCTTTTTGGCTGCTCACATAACTTAAGTAAGTCTTTTTTCTGCTTCCGAAAATAACCATTTCTTCTCAATCTTTTCCATAGAACTTTATTTGCTACTGCAGAATTTCTCTTAGGAGCCATTTTCACCACTAAAATTGTTATGTTCCACAGTTTTTAATTTAAACTTCTTTAAAACAGCTTCAATCTACCTATTTTTGACATTGAATATAGAGTTACAAAACTGTTCTAAATGAGTATATAAAACCAGAAAAAACTGAAATATAGCATAAACAAAACATCAGGTTTGAATACTTGAGCAACAGAAATGCGACTTATTTACAACAAGATATGTTGAATAAAACTTATATATAACTTAAGTATAACATAACTTTTTGTGCTTTTTTTTTGAAAGATGTTGCATGTGCTGCTTGGGTGATCCCCCCCCGGTAAACAATATTTTTGTTGGTGGAGGTTTAAAAAAAAAAGTGGATGCCAACGGGCGGGGTGGTCGTTTTAAGGCTCGGCTTTTTCCCCCGGGGTTTTCCCCCCGTTGTGGATGGGATTTTGAAGAAGTTGCTGCACCTGTTGCCATGCAATCCACGTTGCGAGTTTTACTGACTATTGCCGGTCATAAGAAGTTACAGGTCAAACATCTTGACGTAAAGACAGCGTACCTGTATGGCACTCTTGACGAGACAATATACATGCGACAGCCTGTTGGTTTTGTTGCTGCTGGGAAAGAAAAACTCGTGTGTCGCTTGATCAAAAGCATGTATGGACTTAAGCAGGCGGCGAGAGTGTGGCACAAGACAGTGATACAGATTTTGCTGGAACTTGGTTTCGAACAATGCAGCGTTGATACATGTCTCTACAGAAAGTGCTTCAGTGATGGTGAATGGATCTATCTGCTTATTTATGTGGATGACATCCTTGTCGTGAGCAAGCTGGATGGAGAAATCGTGAAGGTCGAGGACTCACTGAAGAAGAAGCTGCAGATAACGAAACTTGGTGAAATCAACTTATTTCTTGGAATGCGGATTTGGAGAGATGCAGATGGCTTCTTCCAGATAATGCAGGACCACTTCATTAGGAAGATAGTGACACGTTTTGGTTTGGAGGGTGCAAAGAGCTCCAAGTACCCTCTGGATACAAACTACTTCAAGATAAGGATCGACAGCAAGAAGTTGAAGGATAACGTCGATTACCACTAGCTCATCGGTTCACTGCTGTATTTGTCCACTCACAGTCGGCCTGACATTGCTGTAAGCGTGAGCATTTTGAGCCGAACTGTAAGCTGTCCATCGGAGGTAGATTGGACAGAAGCAAAACGAATCGTTCGCTACCTGATCCACACAATCCACTATGCTTTGAGATTGGGTGGAAACGACAACAAGGAACTAGCATTGACGGGTTATTGCGACGCTGACTGGGCCGGTAACACTTCTGACCGGAAGTCCTGCAGTGGATTCCGCCTAGGAGGAGCAACCGTCTGTTGGACCAGCCGAAAGCAAAGCTGTGTTACAATGTCAACTATGGAGGCCGAGTATGTAGCTTTGTCTGAAGCTGTGCAGCAAGCAGTATGGATACGATCACTATTGGTGGATCTAAATGAACAACAAGCAAGGCCAACAGTTATCTACGAGGACAACAAAAGCTGTTTGGACTTTGCTGCTCTCGACTACCAGAACAAAAGATCCAAACATATTGACACGCGATACCACTACACCCGGGACCAATGTGCTTCTGGAACAATCTTGCTGCAATATTGTCCGTCGCAAGAAATGGTTGCGGATATATTGACTAAATCACTAGGACCATTGAAAGTCAAGTCGTTTGCGTTGGAGATGGGTCTCGTACCAACACCAGATCAAGGAGGAGTTCGCCAGGGCTGAATTCACGAGGAGGAGTGTTGGAATAATGAGCCTACCTACACGCGAATACACCCCTGTAGGAAACAACTACTACGATCTAAGTTCTGTGACATACCTTTTAAATTGACTATCCTTTGTACTATTCAGTAATAAACAAAAGACATCAAAGTTAACAGTCTCCGCATATTTTTAATCGTTACTACGAATTCTGATTCCGAAGTATATTTCCGGTTCTATTCCGCTGTTAATCCGCCCAC